>JXSR01S075506.1:982-16466 GCA_000969725.1 Ophiothrix spiculata | reverse complement strand
ATCCACTTGAGTTCTTTCCCCTGACATGTACCGAAAAATGAACACGGGGATAGTTCCCATACTAAAGTGGTACTACTTAGTACAAACGCATTAGCCGGGTCCTCAATATAAATTTCAGTTCTTCCCCCCGGGCAACTAACGAACAATTTTGTGATAGCCTAGCAAACAATTGAGTAGCTCAACGCAACATGGAATGTATCTTAATTGATAGGAAATTTCATTTTATTTTAGAATGTGACAGGTTTTAATGTATAGATACACCCCGACTGTGAAATTTTGAAAATTTCAGTCCAAATCCACGGCTCTCTTGGACCTACTCTTCACAGCGATAAGTACTTGGTTCAGAAACGAATTATATAGTCAATGTTTTTTTACCTATAAGTTTAGAAGTAGTTTTGCTACCCTAATTTTTGAAGAGTTGAAGCAACCAGTCGCTTAATAGCCAAGATATTCGCCATGATCTGAAGGTTGTTTTGCATCAAAATGAATAGGCGATCTATTTGGTGGTGTGTGTTCTAAACTAATAAGTAATTTCAATGTTTTGAAAAAAGTGACAAGAAAAAAGTTTGTATAGTATTTTGTATTAGCGTTTTGTGTAGTATTTTTTTATTATCACAAAACGACCTTTAGGCAAGTGATTTACTTAAAATTGTGCCTCTCAAAGTTGATCTTCCTTCAGAATCTGAAAAATATCCATTGTACAAAAATAGCGTTTTTTGCAAAGATTAAAATTACACAATTTTGGCACTGATTTAATTTAAGTTATTTGGTGCAACTTTTAAAAGGGTTTAAAAACAAAAAGGGGAACGAGGGTAACACTTGAGTTTAAAAAAAAAGTCTCACCGGGATAGGAATCGAACCCGGGATTTTTGGCCAAATTGGATTATAACTCTCACGCTTTGTCGATAGAGCTATGGATGCTCGCTGACATCGAAGCAATTTAAATAACTGATATGCCCTCAGTCCAAATCCACGGCTCTCTTGGACCTACTCTTCACAGCGATAAGTACTTGGTACAGAAACGAATTATATAGTCAATGATTTTTTACCTATCAGTTTAGAAGTAGTTTTGCTACCCTAATTTGCGGCACATCCCTAAATCCACTTGAGTTCTTTCCCCTGACATTAACCGAAAAATAAACACGGGGATAGTTCCCATAATAAAGTGTTACTGCTTAGTACAAACGCAGTAGCCGGGTCCTCAATATAAATTTTAGTTCTTCCCCCGGGTAACTAACGAACAATGAACCAGGGGAATTCTTTCGTAAACTAAAGTGTCAAAATAGATGGCGCTATTCATAAAAACTAATTTTTGGATGCAGAAGAGATATTCTGGTTTGTTGTACCGAAATTAGATGTGCAAATGAAGCATCTGACGTCAAGAAAATGTTATTTATCATTTTGAACCAAAATCTTCACTGATCAAACAACATAATCGATAATCAAATATAATCAATAATTTGAAATATGTATAGCGCCCTCATTTTTGAACAAATCTGAATTTACAAAAAATACCAATAAATGAGCTCAAAAATAACAAAATGTCAACCAAAAGGAAATAAAATTGTGAGAATGGGTTCAAAACTTTATTATACAACGCATACCAGTTATTTTTATAGCTTTTTTAACTTTTTGTGAAGAAATATTTGAATTTGAGGTGAAAAATGAATAAATGTCCACCTCAAACAACAGTGGTACGTGGATTTGGACTTGATGCCTTTATATGAAATCTAGAGCTCTTATGCCAGCTGGCCACTGTGGCGAAGTTGGAAGTCCGTCGGTTTAGTACTTCGAAGATTCCCGGTTCAAATCCAGCTAAAGGTTTTCTTTTTTCTCAAGTCTTGACATTGCACGCGAGGGAATGAGTAATTTTGAACTTATCAAAATTTTATAAGTTGCGGCAAATGACGCTAATTTAGGTATATTCCTACAAAAGCACATATTTTTTCACTTAATTTGCGCATATTTTCGCAAAAAAATGCTATTTTTACTACCAATTTTCCCTAAAGGTTTTTAGAAATTTAATACATGAATAGGTCCCCATTCTTCATGTTCTTTGAAACAAAAATGGTTTTATGAGTGTGGCATTTGCATGTCGGGAGCATGTGTTTGGTTGCCCGATCTCTAAAGTAAAAGCTTCAAAAATGGCGGGAACTAGATCTTTTGATTAAATTTCTTTTTAATTATGTTCTGTGGTTCAAATGTAGTCAGGCTGGTTAAAGATGAGTATAATTTTGCTGGTTTTGCAAAATTTGAGAGCAGATTTTCAGTGTCTAGAGAAACTTTGTAGCGAGTTAGAGAAAATGAAATTTTGATTATATCCTATGTTCGAGGCGACCTAGCAAAAAATTATCAAGGTTACCCTATATATTTTGTCACTTTGTGGGCTCATCTAGATCATAATCTCAAATTAAATCCAAGAGTTGAAGCAACCAGTCGCTAGTCGCTTTATAGCCAAGATATTCGCCATGATCTGAAGGTTGTTTTGCATAGGAATGAATAGGCGATATATTTGGTGGTCTGTGTTCTAAACTAATAAGTAATTTCAATGTTTTGAAAAAAGTGACAAGAAAAAAGTTTGTATAGTATTTGTATTAGCGTTTTGTGTAGTATGTTATCAAAATACGACCTTTAGGCAAGTGTTTTACTTAAAATTATGCCTCTCAAAGTTGACCTTTCTTCAGAATCTGAAAAACATCCATTGTGCAAAAATAGCATTTTTTGCAAAAATAAAAATTGCACAATTTTGGCACTGATTTGATTGGAGTTATTTGGTGCAACTTTTAAAAGGGTTTAAAAACAAAAAGGGGGACGAGGGTAACACTTGAGTAAAAAAAAAAGTCTCACCGGGATAGGAATCGAACCTGGGACTTTTGGCCAAATTGGAATATAAGTCTCACGCTTTGTCATGTTTGTCGATAGAGCTATGGATGCTCGGTGACATCGAAGCGATTTAATTAAATAATATATACCCTCAGTCCAAATCCACGGCTCTCTTGGACCTACTCTTCACAGCGATATTAGTTCGTGGTACAGAAACGAATTATATAGTCAATGATTTTTTACCTATCAGTTTAGAAGTAGTTTTGCTACCCTAATTTGCGGCACATCCCTAAATCCACTTGAGTTCTTTCCCCTGACATGAACCGAAAAATGAACACGGGGATAGTTACCATACTAAAGTGGTACTGATTAGTACAAACGCAGTAGCCGGATCCTCAATATTAATTTTGGCTCTTCCCCCGGGCAACTAACGAACAATAAACCAGGGGAATTCTTTCGTATACTAAAGTGGTACTACGTGGATTTGGACTTGATGCCTTTATATGAAATCTAGAGCTCTTATGCCAGCTGGCCGCTGTGGCGAAGTTGGAAGGCCGTCTGTTTAGTACTTCGAAGTTACCGGGTTCAAATCCAGCTAAAGGTTGGTTTTTTTTCTCACGTCTTGACATTGCACGCGAGGGAATGAGTAAATATTTGTACTTATCAAAATTTTATAAGTTGCGGCAAATGGCGCTAATTTACGTATATTCCTACAAAAGCAAAGATTTTTTCACTTAAATTGCGCAGATTTTCGCAAAAATTCTCTTTTTTACCATTTTTCCCTAAAAGTTTTTAGAAATTTAATACATGGATTGGTCCCCATTCTTTGAAACAAAAATGGTTGTTTTGCATAGGAATGAATAGGCGATCTACTTGGTGGTGTGTGTTCTAAACTAAAAAGTAATTTCAATGTTTTGAAAAAAGTGACAAGAAAAAAGTTTGTATAGTATTTGTATTAGCGTTTTGTGTAGTATTTTTATCAAAAAACGACCTTTAGGCAAGTGTTTTACTTAAAATTGTGCCTCTCAAAGTTGACCTTTCTTCGGAATCTGAAAGATTTACCATGATACGGACAGTCGGTACTTTTAGATCATTTTGCGATCCTAAATAAAGTCATCACTGGTCATGGGAAAATAAACAAATATCTGCACATGTTTGGAAAAAATTAAATGTTCCTCGCAAATATTTAAAAAGATTAGTTGGAAGGCCGTCTGTTTAGTACTTCGAAGATAACGGGTTCAAATCCAGCTAAAGGTTGTTTTTTTCTCAAGTCTTGACATTGCACGCGAGGGAATGAGTAAATATTTGTACTTATCAAAATGTTATAAGTTGCGGCAAATGGCGCTAATTTAGGTAAATTCCTACAAAAGCAAAGATTTTTTCACTTAAATTGCGCAGATTTTCGCAAAAAATGCTCCTTTTTACCATTTCCCCCCTAAAGGTTTTTAGAAATATAATTCATGGATTGGTCCCCATTCTTTGAAACAAAAATGGTTTTACGAATGGCATTTTAAATCGTGCCATCTCTTCCGTAACGGGTTCACACTGGTAAATGACTGGCTTGTACATGTTAAACACATGTGGAAAAAGTTGTCATTTCCCAGGCAAATAAATATGTAGAGCATCTCAAAAACTGTTTAAATGCAGCTTGAGTGCCTTATTTGTGGTCTACATTAGTCGGCTACTCTCGATAGATTTGCACACAAATAACTTATAAAATATTGATCCTCTTTACTGAATGTTTCCCTTGCAGAGCTATGGGAACCCTAGTTAAACATTTTAAAACAGGAAAATAAGTGATCTGTAAAATGTATCCTTGGCTGACTGCGCCACAATTGTGGCAATACCTGAAAATTTGTTTCATAAAGTTAAATCGAATCAAACTGTCATGCCCAGATACTAAGTTATTTGTATGCAAATCTATCGCAGTAGACGGGTAATGAGCGCAGCGGTATTCCCCTCGCTTTGCACCAATGAGTCCCGGTGTAATGAGACTGAGTGTCTCCCATAACAGGAGTCCGGATCTAATTGAACTACACGGAATAAATCGCAATCAATGATTTATTGATCGCACATGTACAAGTACTAGTATGTTCTATCTCTCTATCTATTTATCTATCTATCTGTCTATCTATCTCTCTATCTAGCTATCTATCTATCTATGCACCATGTCCCGAAGGACGTTGGCTCCTCGAACAAATTCAGACCATCTATTCCTATCTTGCGCTTCCATATATACCTTATGGAAGGTGGTTCCAACAATGATGTCATCTTCCCATCTCTTCCTTGGTCTTCCCTGTCTGTTTGTGCCAGTGACAGTTTCCATAAGAGCTCATAAGAATGATGCGTTTGGGTAGGCGGATGTTGTTCATTCTACACATGTAAGTGACCAAACAGTGATACGAGCTAGGATCCTTTTTGGTTGAAAGTGGTAGGAGGAGATTCTTGACAGAACTTCCTCATTCCGGATCTTATCCTTCCAGCTGATATTAAGGATTTTTCTGTAGCATCGCATCTCAAATGCTTCCAACTTCTTCATGTCATTATTTTTGATGGTCAAGATTTCAGAGACATACAGAAGTAGTGGGTTGACAAGTGTATTAACAAGTCGTAATTTGGTGGAGAGTGAGATGTCTTTATCACTCCAGACTCTCTGTAATTTCCTTAGTGCTGTTGATGCCAATAATAATCTGCTTTTGATTTCGCTCTTGATGTGCACTTGAGCAGGTTAACAGATTCAAGTATTTGGGAGTAACACTAACACCATCAAACGACTCCACCAGCAAAATCAAAAGCAGATTTTTATTGGCATCAACAGCACTAGGGAAATTACAGTATGTTCTACACAATTGAATAGTAGCTAGGATATTCAGTCACACGGACGCTGTATTTCATTACACCGGATTCGATTCCCGATTCTGGCGCTGTATGTGCATTTGGTTTTCAGTCCATGCTCGTTTCCGCATGTTTTTCGGGTCCTCCGGTTTTCCTCCTGCACTAAAACTGAATATCATTAAAAGAAGATCTAGGACCCCAATGGAAATAAGCTTCATTGAAGGCTTTCTTGGGTTTTCCTTGGCTATCAGCCAAAAGAACTCTTCTTGTTACATACTTGACCACTACTGAATTTGTCACCTTGTTTCGGCGGTGAATTAATCTAGGGCTGTGATGAAGCACTGCTTTTCTAACAAAATAAGAGAAATCCAAGAATTGACAATATAAAATATATATGATACGCATATCACTTGAATATACCGTTGTATAAAAAAGTATCCTTTCTTGAGACGAATGAAATCATAGGGTTAATTTCAATACAAGGGTTAGCCTTCTAGTTTTGCCAAATATTTTATTTCATGTTACATTTTTGTTGACATATTAATATTAGAAAAAAATTTCCTATAATATCCAGACATACCTCCGAATGTTTAAAATTCCTTTTCTGATTTTAGATGTGGGGAACTCGTCACTTGCTTCAATTTTAACCTTAATGGGCTTCACCTACCGTCGGATAAAAAATGGCAACATTTACTGTTAATCATAATTATTCGCAGTGATTTTGCTTCAAAAAATAAGGACCAGAGTAACCTAATTTGCTGATCAAGTCAGAAACAAAAGCTTCAAACCCCTTTGTAGGACAACCTGTAATAAAGAAAATATATAATTTGAGTCCTGTCTTCAAAATTGTGTAGTATTGAGCACAAAGTGGTTTCATTTTCTAGGAAGAGGCTGACATTGCACATGCGTAATCTGGAAAATGCGATCCCTTACCTACCCCACTGAGCTATATACCTGGAGGGGAGAAACTCTGCATACATTACAATGCATGTACGTGTACGGGACGGTTCGCAAACACTTGTATAGTATAAAAAAGGCTAAAATACAACTGCATCAACAGTTTTAATATAACAGTCATTGCAACATCATTTCCTCACTAGTAACACCTCTTACAATCTCCACATTGGTGTTTGGCACCAAATTGTGCCTTGTATGGTACTTGATACCAAACGACATTACACGTTACTGGTAAAGCTCATCCGGGGTGGAAAATGCTGAAATTTCATTTGTACAAGCTGCACAATAACTTGCCAAGTTCTGGAATGTATGGGTCTCAAAGATTAAGAATCAGTCAAGAACAATTGTGCAGACTCCATTTTGCAGTCAAGCCCAAAATCAAGGTTTTTCCCACTGACTATATTGCATCACAAGGTGTCTTCCAAGTGCCCGGGAGCCACTCATGTATATGATGTAGGCATAGCGTGACCAACATTTTCAAAACACCCCCTAAAGGGTGAAGGGTTCTGAAGCCAAAATATACCCTTTCCCCTATTCACACCCTAAATCGGGATTTTATCGAAACTGTTTTCACACTAGAAGCTACTAGAGTTTGAAAAAGTACCTTATTTCTTGAAAATTGCCCCAAAATTTCTGTTTTTGATACCCTAAACGGTGTCACCTGATACACCCTTCAGCCCTAAAAAACAACCATAATTCACCTTTTTCTTGGTCACGCTATGCCTGCAACATAATTGTATTTGAGTGCCCCTCCGGGTCCATGAGCATGAAGAGACCAAGTAACAGTATAGGTAATGTCCTGCGTCAAAGTTCATTTCAGGCGATTATGGCGAAGAAAATTATGTTGCAGATAACCGCAGTTGATCCATGAATGTCCAAGCAATGGTATTGCTGTAGCATAAGTCTCACCTTAAACAAGGTTAGATCCAGTATTAGTAATAGCCAATGTACTGATTCCGGGGTGATGTTTCAGAATCAAAAGGACGAATTGGCGATGGGGACGGATATAAACGAGGTGAAGCTCTAGTTCGGAAAAACGCAATAGCTACCAAAACACAAAGGCTTATTATTATTACTGCAGCAATGGTGGATGCGATGACTATTATGATAGAAGTAGCTGAAAACAAACAAATCAAGAATGATGTGGATAGACAACAGGAACAATAACAAATATTTGTTTTCCTTGGAAAGATCTTACAGATCTTCTTTTATAAGTATGTATATCGAGGCGGCAATCAAATTTTATACAGGCGATTTTTTTAAAATCTATAAATACATGAATTTTGTAACTATTTTAGTTAAGGCTCCTATTTAAACGTCAAGAAAATCCAGTCTCAAGCTCATACCTATTTGCGACTGTGAAGGTGTTCTTTCTGTTGCAGGCACTGGACTGCTATCATCATCTTCAATTAATATTTTGCTCGATGAAGGATTCCCCAAGGTTCCATTCTGGGGCCGTGATAAAGCTATCTCAATTGTTTCTGTTTCTTCTTCAATCTGGTCATCAATAATTCGTATGACTGTTGCTACTTTATTTTCACCAGGTTTGAATTCTAAAATCTGTCCAATTGGGGAGAAATTGTAATCTTCTTCAAATGCAGCGCTTCCACCTTGAATTTGTAATCCTGTTAAAGAATAAGATGCAATATTTATAATAAACATTATTAAAGGTAATAAGACATGGTGGCTACAACGATTTGATGATTAAGACACTAAATGTGATCAAGTTAATGGACAGAATATGGCGCTACTATGTAAGCTCGTCAATTTTTTCGTCGAATAGATTGCTTTATGTAACATTTTAAATACAGTTGTTGAGTTGTAGATGTTTGTAGTGTAATTGTTTGTACCACTGTGAATAAAGTGTTTAAAGCGACGCATATGCAAAGTTCAAAAGACCCACTTTTCAACGTCACTGTCACCCAAAGACCACCTTTTCACTATTGCATGTGCTCTCACCTAACATGCTTAAGACCCCATGATTTTGTTTAATATTTTTCTCTCACCGAATGCCAAATTTCCTCATTTTTTGACCACTGAGCCCTCACAGTTTTGGATTTTTCCCTCACCGATGATACCACAAATAATTCTCTCATCCAATGGCACCTTATTTTTTTGAGCCTGGGCTCTCACCGGATGTCCCAGTCTGTCGGAGCGCGGACCTTAAGGGGTTTTCTCAGAGATGCAGTTGCTTACCACTGCGGGATAACGATTTTTTCATAAATAGTAAAAAATAAAAAAAAAATGTTTCCATTCGTTTTGCGTGCGCATATTTCAATGCACACTGAATGCATGCATTCCTATCGCGTTTGGTTAATCACACGCTGCATCGCTGCGTAAAATATACGCGGGAAATTATGCAAAAAAAGGGTGTATCTCAAAAACGAGCACGGTGACCTATATTTTTTATTTGAGATTCGCTATCAACACAAATAAATCTTCCAAGTACTTAATTTTTAAGAAAAACAATGGAGAATTTGCATCTCTGAGAAAACCCCTTAACCCTGGTTCTCCTAAGCTATTTTTTGTAACACGTTCTCCGAAGGGGGTGTTCCCTAATATAAGAAACGGAACCCTCTATGAACTTGGTTTTGCTATTAATAGATAGGTATGACCCTCCCCTATCATACGATACCAATATCATCAAACTCGGCCAAGGCGTTACGTAATTATGACGTCATAAAGTACTTTCGGATTGGAAAATCAGGCAAAATTGCTTTATGGCAAAAATGGCCACCAAAATCAAAATTTTGCTATAAAAGTTCTAAATAACGGATTTTCGTCCAATTTTTCACTAATTATGAAGGGAAACGGTGTTTCTAACATGTTCTGTACGTTTGAGTCTTATAGCGTGCGTAAATTTTTCAAAATGGCGACTTAAAAACTTCCGGGATTTCACCACCCTCCCTACACCCCAACTTTGACGGCCTACTCTAACCCCACATTAGGTGGTTACCCATTAGTTTTTTTACCAAAATGACCGCAAAGGATGTAAAAGAGATTACTCAAATGCCTGGGGCCGGTTGCTTTTGCGTTTTTATGAAGCGGGGAAAAAACCTTAGGGGGCGCAACAATCCCCCCCTTCGGAGAATAAGGGTTAAACCCGTACCCACTTCATATTTGACTGCCCCTGGAAACGAAACAGTCCATCATTTGTATATGTCAACCTTCTTTCTACTGTCTTGATCATGATCCATTGGCTTCAATACATGTACACCATGTTACAAATCTCTAGTATTTGCAAAGGGCCTTGGTCCTTGCATTCAACCAAATTCACACAGATACCAAATTAAAAGCATCATGGAGCTGTTATGAAAAAACTATTTCCCTTTTCACAGTACTTACTGACATATCCAGTGTTTTGACTGTAGCCATCACGTTGAATTGAAATCACTCGTTCTCCTTCATTCTCGCGGACGGGATAAGCTGATCGGTCAAATGAATATATTGCTACAGTAAAAAGAAATATAGTTACGTATAGGTAGTGACTCACATTCATGAAATCAAAGTATAACATATGCAAATGGATAAAATGCCACGAAATCCAGATCAAAATTCCGGGCTAGGCTTTGGAGTCTCGATCATCACCTGTTCCTTTATTCATAAACTCAAGCTTATTTTTCTTTTCTTTTCTTTCTTCTTCTTTTTTAATATCGAAACTGTCACTGACTTTCTTCTGCCCCTTCAATTCTGACATTTATATGCTAATCCTATTGTCTTACATCTGTGCTGACATAATTGTTGCAGATAGGCAGAGTCCTAGTATGTTATACTTCGGTGCTTTAAGATAATGTTGGATTGCTTCATTACGGTGATGATTTTATAATGACAGATTTTGACGGGAGATCTATTGACCACTTTCATAGAATATCAGTATTCAGCGGATTATTCCATTTAACCATACTCTTGAATTTACAAACAAACCAACCGACCAATAAAAAAAAAGGATTATTTTTAAGAAGTATGGTTTTACATCATGGTTTTACATCATTTCTACCAGTCAAACTAGTTCACGACTTCTCCCTATGCCATAGACTGAACATATTAGTATAAAGATGATGTTAAGCGAAACCGTATAAATTACCATCGTCATCTATAATGGATACTGTTGCTTTTATTGGCTCTCCAAGCATGCCATTTTGAACATCTGGCAGCTGAATGAGAAACGATTCCATTTCTTCGATGATTTCGTCATTGGTGATACTAATGAAAACGCTCTGTTTCGATTGGTTTTCTTCGAAGTTAACTACGATATTTACACTTTTAAAATCGTTACCATTTGTAGTGGATGATTGAGTCACAATTCCTGAAAAAATAAATTGAAAAATATTAGTATATCAAATCCAAAGCCAAAGCAGCATAGGCATATGGACTCAATTGCATAATTGATGATATAATTTGACTTACGGACAGACCCAGTTTGACCAAGGTACGATCCTTCTCGAAGAATGACAATTTCTAATGGTCCTTCAGATTCCAACAATGTGTAAGTGCTTTGGTCGATAGAATATTGCATTAACGGTAAATCATCTGTATAGAAATAAAGAGATTATGTATACGTGTATAATAATTGATAATGATACAAACGAGTTGAGTGATAATCTTATAGTTCCTAAATAACGACGCACACGAGGCCATGATGAAAAGGAGTCATTACTCTGTGGTCCTATAACTGTTTCAAATATTGGTGCAGAGTAGGATATGTAACCTACCACACTCACATGACTACGATGGGAAATTGATTTCCACATTTTAACCCTCGTCCTCCGAAGGGGTGGGGGACCTTAGGTGTTCCTAACGTTTTTCCCCGCTACATAAAAACGCAAAAGCAACCGACCCCATGTATTTAGGTAATCTTTTTTACATCCTTTGCGGTCATTTTGAAGGAAAAATAGGGGCGGGGGTAAGGCCGTCAAAATTTGGGTAAGAGGATTGGTGAAATCACGGATATTTTCGGGGTTGAAACAACCCCCCCTCTTCGAAGTTCGTGTTAAAAAATAGATCAGGAGGACAAGCGTTAAACTCTGCCACAACGTATTGCCTTTTGTTCAATTGATGATGTAGTCGGGGATGTAGTTAAAACAAATTGGTCGTGTTGTGACGCAAGTGTGTTTCGGCGTCAAAGTTGTACCACATCACATATTTAGTCATTCTTACCAGATACCAGACCCTGATTGATTACACCATTATTAAGAAGCGGAGAGATGTTACCGAAATTGAGCACATCGTATAATCATGGAAGTAACACACAGGTATGAAAATTCACTTTACCATCATCCCATAGAGCCACATATCCCCTACTTGGTTCACCGACACTACCACCTGCGACTTCAGTAATGGTGATGATGAAAGTGGACTGAGGTTCCTTGATATCATCATCAATCAAAGTTATTTGCACTTCCTGTGTCGTAATCCACGGGTTAAAGGTCACCATTGTATCAACAGCTATGAAGTCAACTTTGTCAACAGCGCTGAGGTCTTCTGTTTGGATACCTGACGACGGAGGAGAGACACAACAAACGGTAAGAATGGGTGATGTAGTTCGAGAGGTCAAGAATTGTTGGTCAGGTTTTTTTTGACAAATAATTGATTAAAGGTTGTGGCCCAAAAGGGTTTTTGTGCGATATCTCTACTTACGACTTATGGTAGTACCACTCATATATCCTCTACGCATCACTATTGCTGAACAAGGACGAGATTCCATACAAGATATATGGCTGTCGGCAAGAATTACCTCAACTGTAAGATTACAAAAGATCAGAAAATTGATATTAAATACAGAAACTGGATAAACATTTTCACTTCACAATGTTACCATGGTTATCACGTAAAAAGGTTGTGGCAGATGAAAGCCAGGTGAGTTGCTAACAAACAAAATGCTTTTTTTTTAAAGATGAAATTCATTTTGAAAGGATATTTTGAATCTACATTGTACATATAAGTTGTGCTTTTATTAACTCATCCTCTATGAAATACACCAAAGTGAACGACAAGAATGCTTAAGTGAAAGTGCCTATCTTTGTTCAATTTGCCAGAAAATAATGTAACATCAGTGGTGTACATGTACGTACAGAAAATGGCTTAATTAAGCATAGTTCAGCTTAACACAGGCCGAACATAGCCTTTCTCCAAGGCGTTGTATTACAGGGTTCGGTATATTGCAGGGGGGGGGGAGGCTGGTTTCCCGATGGCAACGGAAAAAATGAATCAGCAACACGGCTGCTATAATAGTACGTAGTGGCAAATTATGTCTTAATTGTAAATAAAAATGAGAAAAGGAAGTGGGAAAGGTATTTGGTCTGAAAGAATGATTAAGAATATTATAAAATCTTATTGAAAAAAAAAAAGAAAAAGAAAGAAAAAAACCGACCACCACCAGACCTCGAACCCGGTACCTTCAGGGCCGTAGAACGACGCGCTAACCGACTAGCCCACTGAGACCTCGTTTTATAGGTGAGAACATTTTAAATTAATATCACTCAAATCAATTCGTATTGAAATGTAAGCAGAACTTTGTGAATGGAATATCACATTCTGGGTCAAATTCTGTCAATTATCGTTATATTTATACAAATATAATGTTATTTTAAAAAATAGGCCTGAATGAGCTACTCATGATATAGTTTTAGGACAATGAATCGAAATCATTACCGGCGATAATGCGAGACCCGGAAGTGGGAAAAAAAACCCGTGTTTATCAAACTCTGTAACACATCGATAAAGATCGCTACAGCGCTTCTATTTAAGGTCAAGACGTCTTGAGTTACGTAGAAGAAACGGCAACTGTTGACTTTTAAAATAATCTTGCAATAGCGGAAACAGTACAAAACCCCGCGAAATTCATAAAACAAAGTCAATTATTTCAAAATTTACACCTCAATTTTTTTTTCGGTTTTCCTCCTATAATTGCATTTTCTTTCTTTGGGCCTTTTAAAAAAATAGGTGCATCGGGTAGTTTAAAAGATGAATTTCTCCATAGAATTTGTACGTGAATAGGGATTTTAAAAATCTCTAAAATTCAGTAAATTCAGTGACTTCCTGCCCCCCTGGTATATTGTAATGTATATATCGCCCTCTAAAACTAGCGGCAAATACAACGCCTTTCCTTAAAAAATCTTATTGTTTAATATCTCTTTAAAAAATGTTCAGATTTCGACGGGAAATTCTAGCTGCTGATTGGTCAATTATGACATCATTATTATGATTTTACCGCGCGGAGTAATTTTTGGTGCATGATGTGAAGGTTCCGATCGCTGCGATCAGCAGTGAAATGCCACTAAGTCAATTGTGATGGCCGCCATGAGTCGTGCTCAGTGGACAAATGATGCTACAATTTTGTGCAGATATATCTTTTCCTATATGGTTAAATTGTTTGGGTGTTAATGTTTTTACATTATAGAAATCATACAAGCAATTAGATCATAAAGGAGCCAAAATTTTCATCTATATACTTGGATCATGGAGCTTTATTTACGATTACATGACCGGACCCTGTACACTGATACCGTACACATCTCAGGTACACATTGCATGTTGGATCAGAATGACCATGTGTTGTTTTAATATGGTCGAAATAACAAGTCGGACAACTGGCCTGGATTTTAATTTTTCAAGGACAACTATTGATACTGGATATACTATATGTTTTTGGAATTATCTCTGTTATTTTTGATTGGAGTTTCCGACTTTTGATAGTGATTTTTCCCGAGCTGTGGGCATGATAAAGGTTAGTAAGCCAGAACTCTTTCTTTAAGTCCCCATGTTTGCTGCGTTCTCACAATTTGACAACCATCATTAAATTTTCATTGCCATTTTTTATCCATTAGGTTGAAAACCCAGATTCTGATGTTTCCTTAGATAAACATTTATTTTGCTAGAATTGCGTTTAATTTCTTTGCGGATTTTCCAAACCATCATACATGAATGTTCACCTTCAACCTTGACCATGATAATGACCGGTGCCGATCGCTCGCAGATGACTTTTTTGCAATCCGAAACTCAGGCTGGTCTTGTTAAGATAGAAAATTACTGATTTTATTCACGTTTTGAAAACCGGTATAATGCATTTAACCTAAATTTCATTCACAAAAGATAATAACTACGAAATTCTAGACAAAGTTTTCTGCATAATCTGATCAAGTCAGTGCAATGGAACTATTTTATCTCGTTCGCCATTGATCATCAAATAGGCGGTGCCAATTGTTTGATTGACAGTTTAGGTTTACACAGAGAAAATACGATATGCACAAAGACGCTTCGCTTCGCTCAGCGCTCGCTCAAATCCCTCAGATGGCAAGCGCCTCACGGCTCTTGCTAACTCGCGCCTTCGGCACTCGTATCGCGCCTTCGGCGCTCATTTGAGTCAATATTTCGAAGCGTGCTTCGCTTCGCTCAGCGCTCGCAGATGGCAAGCGCCTCACGGCGCTTGCTAACTCGCGCCTTCGGCACTCGTATCGCGCCTTCGGCGCTCATTTGAGTCAATATTTCGAAGCGTCTTTAACAAAGACTAGGCCGAACATGGCTTCCTTAACTTTTTTTCTTCAAGAAAAACTGGACGGTTAGCATGGTTAGTGAAACGTACCGTCATCATCAATGATCGTTATCACAGCAGTTCTTCTGTCATCCAAATTGCCATTTACGGGAGATTGAAGAACCACTTCAAAGGTTTTATTGCTTTCCACAAGGGCATCATTGAGAATTATGATTGGTGCCAGAACTTCTGCTACATCTTTTGCGAATTCAATAATTTCTTCACTAGGATTTATCATGAAATCCGTGTGATATACAGCACCGTCTTTCCCAAATGCAGTTAGAGCTGTAATTGGAATAAAATAATAATCATTATACAGGAGAACTTATAAAGCATTTA
>JXSR01S075505.1:33011-46576 GCA_000969725.1 Ophiothrix spiculata | reverse complement strand
AATCAAATGTGCAACCATGCGCAGAACATTGTGCATGGGAATCCCCGTGTGTGACTTGAAATCTTAAGCTTAATCAGCGCAGATCAGCCGATTTTAAATGGAAATTTCACTCTTTGTGTCGGTGAGCTTATAGTACCGTCAGCCAAATGTTGTTCAGAATTAGTGTATCTAATGCTGTATGGGTCTGGTTCTATTTATTTTTCACTTTTATTGCACTGAAATTCAAGAGAATTTTCTGAAAATTTTGTTGACAAAATCAGCTAAAATCGGGCATACTAATGAGCTTGTACGTGATTGGTTGAATACATAATTAACCTTGTGACATCGAATTACAAATTTGCGCTGAAGCTTCATTTTTTCCGTTGGCAAGGTATAGCAGATTCATATCCCATAATATCTAGAATCCCTGGCTTAATACTGCAGGGCACCATAGGGTGCGTCGTACTCAAATTGCCTCCCTAGTGCCATGTTTTAATTAAAACATAATCAGGTTACGTTAGCATGAACTTTCTTGGTATTTTGTTAAAGAGGCACTTTCTCTGTAGGCAATTGTCGGAAAGAGTAAAATGTGCTTTGGGATTCTTTCATGTCTTCTGTTGCCACATATTTTGAAAATGTCTATTGGGGTAGCAGATGACAAAGAAAACAATGAAAATTTCCTCACCTGACACTATGTTGACCAAAATGGTATTGCATTTTGACATTGTTCTATCTGTAAGCTTAAAGTATAAAATGTGCATATATGCTCCTTACCTTTACATCAAATACGGATGCTGTGAATAGAGCTCTTTTACCACATTAAGGACGATCGCGGTGATAAGTTCCTACCTGTAGATTTTGTTTATTTTTTGTCAGTTAATAGATAAGAGTCTAAACTTCCAAATTCAGCAATAAAAAATGGGGGTCACCGATCATCTAAAAGCGCGCTATGATGTCATATATAATGACATCATTTTCCTTTTAGTTGACGATAACTTGAAAACTGGAGCGTCAGGTTAATTAACATAATTGACTTTTTATATCTGTTTGTTGTTGTAAAACCAAATTTCGACATTCCCGGCGATGAAAATTGTTTTTTAGATTTTACCCTATGTAATTATCTAGCTATCTTTTGAAAACAGCCGGTGACCCCATAATTTTTTTTCTTAATTTGACATCCACTTGATATTCACAATTGACCAGCAAAAATATTTAAAAATTCTACAGGTAGCAATTTTTTGAAAAATCAGCATTTTGTGGTATAGGAAATCACACGTAAAAAGTTTGATCACTGAAGGCCCATTGGCTTTGGAGCACTCGTAGCTACTCGTTACTATTTTGCGCCTTTTTCGGCGATTACCGGGAAGACAATGCGTAAAAAACTAGCGCACGCGTTGTGTTTTGCGTATTAGGCGCAAATCTTACGCTTAGATACCACGCGCGCGTTTTGTCAATATCTTCCCGCCACTGACCAACCAATTCTGTAACACTGCCCTCTAAAATAAACACGGCCGTAATGTAAAATCTTAGTTTCTATTATGAGAATGTGATTCTTGAGACCTAAAAATCACTTTGTGTTATCACAGTGAGTTTGTATTTACAACAAATGAAGCTCAACTTGCGTCAAGAAAAACTGAACTTTCATTGCACTTTTGCTGGCACAATCTGTTTGCGCTTTGAATGTCAATTCATCTGCAGGGGTCATGGTTGAAATAATTGGAAACACAATGCGAGCAAGAATTTGGCTTGGTCTGATGCATGGTCTATCCTCATGGGCTAATCTCTTTAGTAAAGACCTTTAGTTTTCTAAAACGTACACGTAAGTTGTAATGTGTCCCAGCTCTGTAAATGTTAACATAAATGTGTTAGAAACTAAAGGTGTCTAATCTATAAAAAAAAAAGCTTACCCTTTTCCTTTATCCACTTTAGATTCAATTACAACAGCCTCCACCAGGCCAGTTGGATCACTCTTAATTTCTTGCAGCTCTGCTTGAGTGATGATGGCTTCCATTAGCGCATCAATATTTGTGCCCTGTGTCAAATGTGAAAAAGATATGATTTTAAAGGAATAAAAATGTACATCTCTATCTAATTCACATGTTTCTCATTAAATCTGGTGGCAGCCTGCACAGACCCCGGGAGATCACACAAGTTAAATGCTGCAGGCATAGCGTGACCACAGCCTTTCAAAACACACCCTTAAGGGTGATTTTTTTGAAGCCAAAATTAGCCAAAATATACGCTTTTTCCCATATTCACACCCTAAATGGGGATTTTACCGTTACCGTTTTAACATTAAGGTTTGAAAAAGTAGCCTATTTCTTGAAAATGGTTGCTTTTGATACCGTAAATGGTGTCACTTGATTCACCCTACTATCCTCTAAAACAACCGTAAATCACCTTTTTCTTGGTCACGCCATGCCTGCAGCATTATAACTGAGAGCCGAGTGTATAGGGTTGTTGTGATTCAGACACAGGGTGTTGTTTAGTTTGATCGCTTCGGGTGTTGAAGGTTCCAGGTTTAAACCCCAGCTGGACAGCTGAATTTATTTGACGATTGTATGCCTTGTGATTTATAGAGTAAGTGGGGTGGGTTATGTTTAGTCCATTACAGCATAATTTGACATTTAAGATGAAAGAAATAGTATCAAGTCTTACACACAATTTTCTAATAAATTTTCTGTGCTGCAAAATGATAGTAAACTGTGTTGATCATTACCAATGATTGTTAATTCATGGAAACAATGGGAGCTAATAGTAAGATTATTGGTGTTATACAACCACATTCAGATAACTGCATGTATGATATTCTCAAAATGTCTGTGAGACCCCAAAATGTAACAATATCAAGCTATAACAGTATACCTTGAGTGCTGATATTTCTACACACTGTACATCGCCACCCATCTCCTCCAAGTGTATTCCATGTGACATCAAATCCAGTTTGGTCAGTTCCTGCGTATAAAGATCAAATATGCATCATCACATAAGTAATCTAACATATGATCTCACAGAATGGTAGTGCTCACTGAGCTGAGAAGAAAATAACTGATATACAAGTGTTTCATCTCAGCACTTAGCAGAGGGAAAATCCCAAAATTTGTATACCCACCCTTGTTATGGCATCGTCAGCCATGGAGCTCTAATTTAACATGATTAGGCCAAATTGACATTTTCAGCCTATTTTGCAACTTGACCTCATATGATCTTTGACCTTGATATGCGACCTATCACCACATTAACATACGAGGGTTCTTATATTATATCCATAAACCAAGTTTGGTTCCAATCAGACTTTTCAAATGAGGCCAAATTGATAATTTCAGCCTATTATACAACTTGACCTCATATGACCTTTGACCTTAGTATGTGACCTTTGACCTCACCCACAAATGCGGGTTTCCATGCTGCATCCATGACCCAAGTTTGGTCAAAATCCATTGAAGTATGCAGAAGAAAGAGGCAAATGTCAACCAACATCCACTACTATGCCATCTCCCACCTAATTTTCAAGCCAGGGGATAAAAATAAAAATTCATGTGTAGATTATGTACATAAGAGCTGAAGGAAAAGGTATACTTTAGGTCCCATCAAAAACTATACCCTAACCCTAAACCCTAACCCTAACCCTAAAACTAACCCTAACCCTAACCCTAAACCCTAACCCTAACCCTAAACTAAACCTAACCCTAACACTGACCCTTAACCCTAACCCTAAAATTCTGGATGGGACCTAAAGTATACTTGGTCCGAGCTGAATATTACACACTTGACTAAGTATGGCATTTTTAATGTTTGGTTAGTATACAAATATATACTGACTTGAAGATCTCTTTTTAAAACTATGATCCTGAAGTGATTAAAATTGCTATTTTACTGAGGGGCGTAGCCCCGAAGTAAAATGGCAAAATTTTAGTCACTGAAGGATCATAGTTTTAATCCAGAGATCTGAAAAGGTCAGTATATATTTGTTTTATATACCGCAATTAATAAATTTTTGTTTTTATGTAATTTTTATGTGCCAAAAAGTCTAATAGTAAAAGATCTTTTTAAAAACACGCACTCACATAATGCTTACAAGAAATGAGTGCATCGGTAAGTTCGCGCAGTAACTCGCGCGCGAAAGTTTGATGCGTGCATAATTTTGTGCGTAAAAGTTGCTTCGCGTATAAGGTAAATATTGTCAGCGCTAAATAGTATTTCCAAAAGTGCTAAATAGTACTTTCACAAGTACTATTTAGTGCTATATAGTACTTTTTTAAAGTACTATTAAGCCCTTTCCTCGATCTGGTTATAGCTATTTGAAATCATGTGATCGTGTTTTAGCCAATCAACTCTGTAAAAAATTTTAATGCGGTATATAATACTAAATATATAACTACACGATAGGAAAGTTACTCTTTGCACTTTTTAAGGGCCCTGTGAACCCTCCATTTTAGAAATGGTTTTTGCACTGTAACTCAGCAACGGATAATTAAATCCAAACAAAAGTATACATTTCTAGAAGTGGATTTGCATACAAAACATGATGGTCAGGTTGTTTTTGGACCAAAATGTGAAATTTTGGCCCTAAGTTAGAAAAAAAGGTCAAAAAAATTTTACAGGAGAGCTAACTAAATTTTGTTTTGGTAAAAATTTTGAACTGTTTTACTTTTTAGAACCTAGAAAGCAATATCTAGGAATGCATTTCTCAATTTTTTTTTTATTATTTTTTTTGGGTTTTTGAGATATTGTCAAAAATTGGTCCAAAAATGTCAAACAATCCCACTCCTGACACCATTTATGGCATAATATGAAACTTTTTGACTTATTTTTTGGCAATATTTCAAAAAATAAGATAAAAATCAAAAATTTGAGAAAAGCGTTCCTATATATTGATTTCTAAATTCTAAAAAGTAAAGTGGGACAAAATTTTACCAAAGCAAAATTTAGTAATAACTTTCCTGTAAAATTTTTGGTCCAAAAATCACACAACCATTATATGTTCAGTATGCAAATCTGCTTCTAGAAATATAAATACTTTTACTTAGATTTAATCATCTGTTGCTGAGTTACAGAGCAAAAACTATTTCAGAAAACAAAGGGTTGACAAGGCCCTTAAAATGCAGTATTCTAGCCAGTCACTGTTAAATTGATCCATCAGAAGTTCAAACAAGATCTCAAAAAGTCTATGGAAAGGTTTTAATTCAACTTACTGGATCTGCATTTGGCCTATCACATTTGTTGATTGCAACCACAATAGGAACTGTGAAGAAAATTAAGCAGAACAATTCATGAGTTATAGTTTCATATTCAGGATGCTTCTGGAAAACAGGTGTTACTTGAGATGGACATGATGGAACATTGGAATTGCATTAAGCATTGCTTGGTTATACTTATAGTCTCTTACAAATCTCATACTGACACAGAGACAGCAAAGCGGTTTCTAGACTGTGTTTATAAAATGACCATTAGTGTAGTTGACAACATCCTACCTTTTTCATTATGTGCAAATCTGATGGATTCCTTGGTTTGCTCCATCACAGAATCATCTGCTGCTACGACTAAGACGACAATATCGGTGACATTAGCTCCTCTCTCCCTCATTGATGAGAATGCAGCATGACCAGGGGTATCAAGGAAAGTGATCTGCTGCTTTGACTCCAATTGTTTTGCACCCCCATTTCAAACACATTCTTAAGGTCACAAGCTATTTTTGAAAGTTTAGTTCTCGAGACTCCCATTTCAAGCAAAAATTATCAAGGGTCCATTTCAGGGTCACTTAAGTTCTCTAGACCTCTTTATCAAAGCGATCCTCAATTCCTTAGACACTCAGTTTTGAAATCAGGGCTGTACACCCCAAAAGTTTGGTAACCACTGGGAGTTGACAACATCCTACCTTTTGCATTATGTGCAAATCTGATGGATTCCTTGGTTTGCTCCATCACAGAATCATCTGCTGCTACGACTAAGACGACAATATCGGTGACATTAGCTCCTCTCTCCCTCATTGATGAGAACGCAGCATGACCAGGGGTATCAAGGAAAGTGATCTGCTGCTTTGACTCCAATTGCACTGTGGGTACAAATAGTATAAATAAGTACTATATAATTACAGCACAAAAATGTTTATTACAACATGTTATTTTGAAAATATAGTGCAAATAATGCATTAAATTTGAGGGATATCTGTAGAGTTTAAATGGCACAGTGGAAATAATTTCTAAATTCAAATGCACAAGGAAACTGAAGTGCTTGGAGTAAGCAACCAATCTTGCAAATGACCATCGCTTAACAGGGAATCACATTCATGAATTAAATAGGTTTTTTTTATTGTTTTAATTCATGAAAGACTGCTAAGAAAACTGAAAAGACTTGTTTTACCTTTCGAAGAAGGATGAAAGTTGAACATCATTTATAAAATACCTGTAGGAGATCTTTCGATAGACGCCGTCTATCGTCTTCAGCTTCTTGTGTGGAACTAGCACTGGTGATATCTGCCGGTAATGATGTAAACATCCAGTAAAGATCTCGTAAATGGTATATATTTAAGTGATGTTGAGGTTTGATCCCTTTATTAATGGTTACCACAATCATGTATGAGCATATTCTCTGTCATTTGTTTTAACATGGTCAACATCCCTGTTCAAACCAAGTCGTGTATCCCCATCCCTGCAGCATGGGTGAATATGACATACCTAAGAATGCTCCTATATGTGTTGAGTAATTCCCCCTGCTTCTCCACCTGCAACTGATGTTCTCCTTAGGGTGTCGGGAAGAGTTGTTTTACCATGGTTGACATCACATCCAAACCAAGATATGTCCTCTCCCCTTCCCCGAGCATAGCTGTAAATGACATACCTAAGAATGCGCCTATGTGTTGAGTTATTCCCCCTGTTTCTCCAGCTGCAACTGATTTTCTCCTTAGGGTGTCGGGAAGAGTTGTTTTACCATGGTCGACATCACATCCAAACCAAGATATGTACAACTCTCCCCTTCCCAAGCCTAGCTGTAAATGACATACCTAAGAATGCTCCTATGTGTTGAGTAATTCCCCCTGCTTCCCCAGCTGCAACTGATGTTTTGCGTAGAGTGTCAAGAAGAGTTGTTTTACCATGGTCGACATGCCCCATAATGGTAACTACTGGGGGACGATGCTTCAGTACTGAGGGTTCTGGTGGTGGTCTGTAAGAGTTAATAAAAAGATAGGCCATTTTGTTTATACAAAGCAAAAGTATTGACAAGTATATGAAGATGAAAGTGAGGAGATAAAAGATAATGAAAACAATGAGGGTACTTTTACGGTAACTACTGGGGGAACTTTCTTCTATAATAGTGATGCATCTGGTTGCTTATCTAAAGAAAATACATAAGGATTGGATTAAGATTGGTATGATGAGAAGAGGATGCAGATAAGGCCAAAAAAAAGTTGTTGTGTTGCCCTCAGCAACCTACCCAGTCAAAAAAAATGTTGACCCAGTCAAAAAATATTAGGGTCGGAAAAGCACCAAATTTTGCTCAAATTTGGTGTTTTTGAGAAAATCCTACATACCTTCTTACAGCATCCAAGTTCTTCTTTTTTGGAGTGATACCTAACAACTCTTCTGGTTCTAGTTTATTTGTCAAATGATAGGACATCTTCATGTACTGCAATATTTTAATTATTTCATCTTTCTGCAACTCTAAAAAAAGAAAAAAAAAAGATTCTTATCAATGAAAGTCATATTTTTCCATATATTGAAGTGCAATAACGTTCATTGGGATCTGATTCTAAATATATCGCCAAACTTTACCACATATAAATGAAATCAAATATGTATTTGCCATAATAGTTGTATTCAATACCTTGAATTCTGATCATATTAAATCTTTATTTTGCAAGTCTGTGGCAAAGTTAGGCAACACCTATGTGTCCTTCATCTCAATAGAACAGCTCCTATAATGATGACTTATTGGAGGAGTGTGATATCTATACCTCATATTAAAAACTTTGTAGCCTGAAATGAGCAATAAAGATTTCAACACTGCCCCATACACACTGTGTGACCTTTGCTTACATTGATATGCCTGCATGAGTACAACATATCTGTATACTACAATTTTGTTACAGTTGATTGTTTTCTGACTTTGCATGTCCGATTACACAGCTACAATGTAAAATACGGGCATTTCCTCCTAACCAATCGTCACATATTTTATATCATTAGAAATCTAGTCTTGAATATTCATGAATAGTGCAAAGACGATTGAAAAAAGGACATACCGGCCAATTGACCGTTACATTTATTATGATGAATCCCTCCAAGATGGCTGGAAATGACCATTTTGCCATTGAAAAAATTATTTTTGAGGAATTTTGAGGTCAAACATGCAGGTTAATGATAGAGTATGCTTTAAATATGTAAGTATTGAGTGAATATACTAACTTTTTTATCAAAATAAATTCATAGTGACAGAAGAAATAACAGCAACTGACAAATTAACTGCTGTCTCACTGTTCTTAATGAGTGTGTAAACTTTAGGTTGAGCAGATGCGTGTCAGTTTTCCATATGTTCAGTTTCCTTCTCCGCTTTTAAGAAAGAGTTCCATAGCTATTAGATTTCTGGGAAGGGACACTTACATATATTATGAGCAGTTATGTTTGGTGGTCAAGACCCTTTTTCACTCTGGGTTTCACCACTTTTGAAAACAATACAACATTTGGTTCTACTTCAGACTTGCTCACATGCACAAACATGTTAATTAAACAATGTGGAGAAGTTAGGCAAACTCTTCACAAAATATATGTGCGAATTTGTGATATCTCCTTTTTTGAATATTCATTCCAATAAACAAATAAATAGTTTAAGAACACTGAAAATTTATATTTTGTTTACAATCTAAGAAATAAAAATAGAAAAGCAACACTCCCAATAATATTAAAGCAGTTAACTAAGTTTTTGTTGTGAGCGGGAAAAAGTTGGTGAAATATAGATGGGATATCTACCCTGCCGACATAATGGATACAGATACAGATACTAAGTTAACATCAGAAATATTATGGATGAAATTTCTATCCAGACTGTTGCCTTTGTGCACACACATTTAAACATCTTAATAAAATATTGTGGAGGCCATATGAAAAACTTGTATTCAAGAACATGCACCTCCATTACTTTGTGTGCACTTTAACATACAAATGCCATGAAGAAGAAGAAACTGAAAAGAGGTACTTAGCAGCACGATACAAAAAGAAGCAAAACATGGATTTAAAAAAATGAGAAAGTAATACATCTATTCATCTGGACTTTTTGTTTTTAATGAGTGGTAACATTTCGTGTTCAATCCTGAACAAATCATCTAACCATCTGATTGATGACGGGATGTGTTCAGGATTGAACACCAAACGTTACCACTCAAAAAAAATATAAGTCCAAATGAATAGATTTATTAGTTTCTCATTTTTTGTTCACTACCTGGATGAATGACCACCTTCATAAATGTATCAAAACATGGATGAAAAACACAATGTGAAGCAGGATCACAACCTTTGCAACTCCTATACAATTTGCTCCTAATCATATGTTATTAATTTCAGAATTCAATCATTAACATTTTTGTGAATAGATTTGAATGTCAAGGTCCCAGGTTCAAATCCTTAATGGTCGGTGTGTTTTTCCTCACTATAGTCTATATTATGCTGTGCGGTTGTACAGTATAACATTAATGTCAAAGTACACGAACATCTTTAACAGAATGGGTGAAAGATCCTTTAGGGTGAACTTTAAGCCTTAAAGAATATTTTTCTAGCTGCTGTTGTTATTTTGTTTTGCAAAATTCTGTTAAAAACTTGATTTATAATGGTCACCAAATGTGAGTGTCAAAGGCGCGAGCTCTATCAGTGAGAGACCAGACCAGAAACAGCTTAGATAATTACCAAGCATAGTGACAATTTTCGTGCTTGAATACACTAAAATTAATTTTTGACTTACTTGTATTGTGATATCTTTTTGAAATGACGCCATTTCTGTATAATAAATCCACCAGACCATCTGAAATCATACAAAGACAGTAAAGTTGTTATACCTCTGTACCTATTATACAAAGTCATTAACACTTTTTTCCGAAAAATGTTGCGGGACTGCAGTTATGATACTACGAGTACAAGCGAGTGAGCTCGATTCAGTCTTCCTGCCCACCAAGTGCTTCATGAGAACTTAATTAATAGAGCACCTTGTGTGATGGTGTGTTACATTTTAAACATCTAATAATTTCCAAATAGCTCCAATAGACCAAATAATTGACATACTTCCGTCGTTGATGGGGTAAATCCACATAATCGGACGGGGAACGGAACTCAGAACGAGGGCAAGTAGGGTATATATCATACTTGGCCTCATTCTGAGTTCCAATTCCCCGTCTGATTCTGTGGAGTTACCCAGTCAACGGCGGGAGAATGTCAATTATAAATATGGTCTATAATCATGATAATGCTACCTTCAAGAACTTTTTTCAAAGACAGCTTATGGAGCCCCCTTCAAATTTCAAAAGGAGTCCCTTAACTCTGGAACAAAGTAATGTTTAATAGTTTGAATGTCAATGCCTTGGTTGTTTTTAAAAGTTGCAATTTTAAGGTTTCCCCACAGTAAAAACTTAAACACTTCCCTCTGCAGAAATTACTTCAGGCCATAGGAAGCAACATTTTTTTACCCTAATCCATGGACATGTAGACTTTTTTTGGGGGGTGGGGTGGGGGGTATTTTCATAAATTGAAAGAAGTATATGAAGCAGAAATGCAATGTATAGGTATCAAACTTTGTATCCAGATAATGTAAGTTGAAACTTAAAAATTTAAAACTCTTAAAGTGTTTTAATCATTCCTTGGGGTAATCCTTGTCTGCTATTTGGGTTAAGAAAAAATAAAATCTGATTTCCAATAACCCTTCCGTCTTTAATTTTAATGTAGAGAAAAAAAAGATGTTATGTCCTTTAATTTGGGAAAACATAACACATTTTAATCATAGTGCCTTCTTTGCTGAATTCTGACAAGGTGAACATTTTTAAAATAAAATCTTTCTCCTGTCTTCTGTCCCAAATTGTTCAAAAGCATGTTACTGGAAACAAAGTATCATTTTTTATTAGGCCTTACCTTTATCTCCACCCATTGCTATTGCCAGTTGGTTCACAGTCATCTCAGGGGTGATTTCAACAACCGGTTTCCTCTCCACAGGTTTTCTTCTTCGTTCGGATTTCTTTCCTATTCCTTTTTGTTGCTTTGAAGCATAAGGTCTAACTTGCCATCTTTGACTTGGAAGCGTCAAGCTTTTTGTCCTGAATTTTGCACAATGAGTAGATGATGATATAGGACATCTGAGGCTAGTTCTCATTGGACATGTGGTGCTATGATATTGTTTAACATGTTGGCTACAAATAGCCGACAAGTTCACGACATGATACTTTTCATGAACAGCACTGAGGATACGGAATGATCTGTACATGGCTTTTGACTGTTGTAACCATCGGAATAAATCCACTGGTGAATGGCGGAGTATACAGCTGCTATATAAGATCCTGACGACTGTAACTATTAAACAAAAATAAAAGAAGTCAGTTTCAATCAAGTATAGACCAGTGAATAAATTGATTTATAAACTGATTTGAGCCTTCAATAGTTTTTTACAGCGCAATCTTCATAAATTTAATTCAAAAAGGTTCCTTTCATGAATATGTAAAAAAAGTTCTGGTTAAAAGTTCTGGTTTTTCAAGTAGGCTACCATCAAAGTATTTTTCATGTTATGCACAAATTACCTTCATGTGATCTATTGGCAGAATTGCACCATTCTTGAAAAGAATCACTCTAGCTCAGGGTTAGAATTTTGTCGCAGATGACAAGAACCAAAGTTGGTTCTTGCAAAGCAACTTTGCGAGAACCATTGGTTACCGTAAAATTTCCCTTGTTCATATTATGAGGTGTTTTTTTTCAATACTGTGAAAATGCACCTCTTTAAATGTAAAAGATGTTTTGGTTGAAGATTTTCCACCCATTCAAAATTGACATATGGCAATACAATATCACATGATTTGTACGTTTTCATTTGTCAGCTGGGAGATTTTACATATTTAAATTTTACAATGTTTTTATCTGCAGATGATAGTTAAAAAGGAATTAAACTAAATGAAAAATAATTTAGAAGAAAAGATACAATGAACTTTTGTGTAAATTTGGTTAAACATCCTTTATTTTCACATTTTAATGGCACTTTTGCGGGAACCAAAATTGGTTCTCACTGTTGGTTGCTTGCGCAAAGACTCTGCGAGAACCGGTTCTTGGGTTCTCGCCGAAATGTTAAGCCTGTTAAATTCCTTGGCCATTTTTACGGGTAATGGAAGCCCGGGAATGGAAGAAGAAGAAGAAGTAATTCGCTGTATCCCGGGATGCCTAAAACATGTCAATGTTGTAACCAAAATAACCTATTTCAGGTTGATTGTATGTTTTATATTATAACCTTTAAATTGTGGTTATATTAAATTCCATTAAACATGTTATTCATTTGGATCAAAGAATTGCATTGTGGGTAAATAAAAAATGCATTATGGGATAGCAACCATTTAAAACCACACATTTTTAAATATCAATCAATGATACAAGTACTTGCATAATATGTGATGACTCACCCCGAAAAGGGGGACTTTGCAACGGAACACTTTTCGAGAAACTGATGAAAATAGGCAGCAAAAATTAAAGAAAATAATAAGAATTTCCAGCAGATTTTCTGTTGTAAGATTTGATTGCCTTGATCAATTTCAACAAGAAAGATGTCATTTTAAAGCTGAGGAAACTATACTCTAACAGATGAAATGATAAAATCAAAATTGATATCATCTTCAAAGTCCCCCCTTTCGGGGTGAGCCATCACATAGCCTTAGGATAGATCTTGCTTGAGAAACACAAGCCAAAAAACTTTGTTTTTGGCTTGAGGCAAGCTGTGTAGTACAGCCTTTCACATAACGGCCATTTGTACATAAATTGAAAAACACAATATATGGTACTTGAAAAACAGAAATGTTTTATTACATATTCATGAAAGGAACCTTTTTGAATTAAATTTATGAAAATCGCACTGTTTGGATCAGAGAAATCAAACGGTTTGTTTCGTTTGTTTACGTCGGTTACCATTTGTAAACACATCTTCAAACATCATTTTTGTGTGACTAACAACTTTGGGAAGTGTTTATAATAGGTGCATTTAGTATAAATATCCTTTGTCATGTTTGTGGAGTGTTGCAGTTCATATTTGATAATAATAATAATAATAATAATGTGGATTTATTATGCGCACAAATCCACCAAAAACATGAGCTCAAGGCGCAGTCACAAAAAAAAAATCTTACACTACAACAAAATATATACAAAATATATGCATGGCAAAGAATACAATAAATCAAACCCCCATTAAATGATAAATCAGAGAAATGCTTGCTTCATGAGATGTGTTTTGAGTTTATGTTTAAATTCACCAAGTGATATGCTAGACTTGACATGATCAGGTAAGTTGTTCCACAGACGTGGTGCCGCAACATAAAAAGCTCTATCTCCCCAGGAATGTTTAGATCGAGGTTCACGGAG
>JXSR01S075505.1:0-11151 GCA_000969725.1 Ophiothrix spiculata | reverse complement strand
GGTCAAATTTTCAACTTTGTCTGATTTCAAAGATTAAGGTGTCAAATTGCGTGTCTTGGACCAGCGATCAAAAGTGCCAATGGTGACCCCGTTGTATGACCTTTCCCTTGGGATCCACCCCACAACTGAATGATTAAGTATAGTACTGGTTCGCGAACCATCTTGTTTATTGATGCTACCCATGCATTTTGTGCACAAAAACAGTTTATTTGTGTGTCATTTTAGTCCTCATTTTGCATAGTTATACAGGCATGATTATCTTCAGGTTTTTGCCTGAATTCAGGCAAAAATGCTTTGATCTTCACTGTACAAAAGTATTGGGAAATTCAAATTTTCAGGTCAAATTACAAAAAGCCATAACCATCCCTGGTTATAACATATTGTGGAGACAACTATTTCTGTTCTAATCCCAGAGCCATTTCCTAGGGAATTTATTTTCAAAAATGTGCTTAATACATATTTTGTTGTTTTAACCCAATTTGTGTGCGTTAAGTTACAATGTACTTGCCATTTTGGATCACACTATAGTTGTCACTTAGAATTTGAAACAAAGTAGTAACATATTTCTTGGACACCTATTTTTTCTATAACCTTCAGTCATTTTACAGTTACTATTTTTCAGTATTTGATTTCTTCCAATACTGATTTTAATTTAATGTCTAATTATTTCAGTTTAACCCTAACACTTTTGACCACTCCTCGGAAATTTGCAAGTCAAAAATCACGGGTTCCCCCTGGATTCGAACCCGGGACCCCCCGCTTCCCGGTCCAATCATCACTATGTCAAGCCACTGAGTAGGCAGCGATTTCGTGATCATAGCTAACTCGGGTCTATGACGTATTAGGACTTAGGCGAATTTCTTAACTTTGTGGAATGGGATATTGTGAGATTCAGTGGGGTTAGGGTTAGTATAGACCAATATGTACGCATTACTAACCATAACACTTTTGACCACTTCTTCTCCTCGGAAATTTGCAAGTCAAAAATCACGGGTTCCCCCCTGGATTCGAACCTGGGACCCCCCGCTTCCCGGTCCAATCATCACTATGTCAAGCCACTAAGTAGGCGCTGCCATTGCAGCGATTTCGTGATCATAGCTAACTCAGGTCTATGACGTATTTGGACTTAGGCGAATTTCTTAACTTTGTGGGATGGGATATTGTGAGATTCAGTGGGGTTAGGGTTAATCATTAAACATGCACAAATAATAATAAAAAATGCATTTGTTGGCCATTTTGGATTTAAAGCATGTTAACATCGTAATCTGGGTACATATTAAGCCTGCAAGTGAGTCCCGTTTTGTTTGAGTCCCGTTTTGCTTTTGAGTCCCGGCAGGGACTCGGTTTTAAGGCGCGCGCGCGCGATATCGCGCGCCTGCGCGCCTTAACTCACTTTTGGTAGCGCGATTTGTCGCGCCCCTTGCATTACCCAGGCCCGGGGTTTTCTCCACGCCGGAGCAAAACCAAAAAATAGTCGCTTCCGATCGGCAAATAATTGGTCATTAAAAAATAAAAAATCGAGCAATCTGTAAAAAGTCTCAGCTAAAAACAAGTAATATTATCTAAAAATGTAACATTTTGACGATAAATATGCATAAAAATCATTTTTGAAGGCATTTTCACAGCCATAACAAACCTTACGATAACTTACGATGTGTTTTCCTTAACATTATATATTAATTTATGCATAGCAGTGACGTAAAATGGGGAAATACCCCATACGTTGCGGTGATTGGACGATTGCCGCGATGTGTCTATTATTTCTTGACCCGCGCTGACCTCTCTTTTGTGGCGTGTGTTGATAATTTTTACCAGGAGTTTTACGTGTTTTTAAAGTAACAGATTTGACAGGTCATTGTTTTGAATTTTATTTGGAATATTCCTTTTTACGGAAGCATGTCTCAATCTAATATTATATGCTTTTTAAAGAGAAAGTATCACCTGCTGATCGGGAAAAATGCAGCGAAATGGCAGTGAGGAGGAGTGATGATGAGATCGAGATCAGTCTACGGAAACCTCAGCCGAGCGTGGTAGGGACCGGCGGTAAGCTTACTCATGAATCATGTGAGTCGGAACTTTCAAAATCAAAAGATGAAATCGAGAGGGAAAAAAAGCTAAAAATTGCAACCTCGTTACAGATTGGGGGAAAAAATAGGCCCACATTTTTATTTGATTGAACTGCTTAACAACCACAAACAGGCTCTATAAAAAATCTTAAAATCTGTCTTCTGTAAGGGCACCAAATTGATTTCTATGTGCAGAAGCCCTCTGGCTTCGAGGGGCTTCGCCCCCTCGACCCCCACCAGGGCATTGCCCCTGGACCCCACCAGGGGCCCTTAAGCGGGCCCCTGGACGCCGTTATGCTCACGCGCTACGCGCGCTCGAATATTAATGCTCCACCAATGCTCTCCTTATTACCTCCAGGAGAGCTTTTTAAAACTCCCCTGGCTATTTTAAAACTGAGTCCCTGCCCCGGGTCCCAAATTTGCCTACTCGAAACCCGAAAAAAATGTTCATAAGTTGAGTAGCCAAATTATCATTAAAAAAATATTCCAATAATCATTTCACTGGCGGCCATAAGTTGCTAAATGACCTTAAAAATTATCAAATATCAAAATCTACTTCCGAAAATAGGCGCAAATTTTATCAGACATGCGATGTCTCTTACAGGAAGATCGCCGATTTCTCTATGTTTTGTTACAAACATCGCAATCTGTTCTTCTGAATGTTCGTCAACAGATGGCGTCCTTTTTCGGTTATATAGCGGTGCTATCATACTTGTCAGACATGCGCAATCGTGATTGTAGTAGTCAAAATGGCGACTCCACGAAGCAGCGAAAATAATATTACCACATTAAATGTCGATTTATGTAAGTTCACCGATTTAAGTCCCACTCGTAATTTGAATAAAATCTGAGGTGAAAAAATGGTGGGACTATACATGCGTCAGTACTTTATTAAATCCGCCGTTTTTAAGACTGATATGTGCCCTACAGTATAGTGCAAAGACTCGAGTGTAACTTTTGGTACTTGTGCACTACATTGTACTTCTGTGTTTCCGACTGGTGCCTTTTCAACTTACATTTTCAATCTTAAAATATGATTCGAGTCCCGGGTACCCGTTCGAAAATAAAATACGAGTCCCGGGAGTGAAAAAACCCGAAATCTGCAGGCTTTGTACATATACATGGCTGATGTTACATCTAAAGCTATTTTCTCAAAATTATTTTGAATAATGATGATTTTAATGCGGATATATATTGTAAATATGTAACCAATTTTGTAGGAAAAATATATATACTGGTACTTTTGACAGCCATTCTAGACCCATCTCTGGGTGCTATTTTGGATAAAGTAAATGAAAATAACATAATTTATTTTAGGACAAAAATATCTTGTTTTAACTATGGTACCATTGGAACTTTATTTTTATTAGGAATCATTCTCACATACAGGCAAAATCTATCTATTAGGCTGGCTATTTTGAAAAAAAATGGCGGCCACTTCTGATTTAAAGTGACTCACGACAAATTTGTGTGCTAAATTTGGTGCTGCTTAAAGGGACTGGCCTAGATTCTTCCCACTAATTTTTTTACCTGCATATGTTTTACTTGAATCGATAGAACATGTTTAAATAGTAATACAACCTACGGGTAGTTTTCCATGATTTTGAGGAATATTGGAGAAAATTGCAATTCTTTACCTACTTTTAATTTTTTTCGAAAAAAAGTGGTGTGAAAACAGTGTTTCTAGTTTGAAAACTGATACAAATCTTGTTTCTACACTCGTGATGGCCAAACAAATTATTTTTGATGAAATTGTTTCTCTTTTAATATGTTTTAAATTATCGCCAGGAGCTTTGTTTGATCTTTTATCTGGTAAATCCATCTGAGTTACAAATAGAAACACAGGATAGCCACACCACCATCAAAGAATGATATATTGCAAATTGATTCTCTCTCAATTTGAGCCATTTTTTTTGTAAATTTTTGCACTTTGTTTTCAAGATTTAACTATACTTTTTAAGCATTGTTTAGAGCATTTCCATAAATATTTAATTCTATGTGGAATCTAGGCTAGTCCCTTTAATGCACAATTGTTAAATAGTTGTGTAGCTTGTGTAAATTTTGCTTTTAAATAAAACATTGCTTTCACATCATAGATTACAGATAAATCAAAGACATTTTTAGTTAAATTGCATTTAATGTTGATGCCAATATTATTATTAAGAAATTTTCTACTCCTGAAGAGCGGTGTTTTTTAAGGTCTTTTCAACAATAATTAATAATTTTAAAGAAGATTTAAATATGTGTCCCGCCACGGCAAAAGGGTGCAGTTGTCGGCTCCTACATGTTGCTCATTGTAGCATATCTGATGCATACAAATAGCATACATCAGATTTGCTACAAGGAGCAACATGTACAAGCCGACAACTGCACCCTTTTGCCGCGGCGGTCCACATATTTTGAATAGCTGAATTTAGCCATGAAACTCTGCATGCTATCTTTATTACTTTTTATATTTCCACAAGAATTTCTAATTGAAACTTAGGCTAGTCATTTTAGTAATAGGAGACCAGGGGAAAGGGGGACCCCCTTTTCCCGGGTTTGGTATGAATAGGGACATGTGTGGGAAAATTTGAATTGCTAAGATTAAGTAAATAATAATTTATTAAAGAAAAATGGACAAATTCAAAATAGTTAAATAAAAAGCAGTCCTTTTGAAACTGGCACTCATTTTACTGGTTGTTTTGGTACTCCTTTTGTCCAAAATGAGTGCAAAATCAATTAAAATCAATAATAAAATGGATTCGGTTCCAAAACGAGTGTCTTTAAAATTACAATGCTTGTAACAAACAGATTTTGAGTAAAATTTATTCAAAATACACAGTTTTTATGAAGATGTGTGCAGTTTTTAGCTCAAATGTTCTGAGGGTTTTGTGCCATTCCTCATTGAAATATCATGATGAAAAACTTGGATTACACTTAGTTCTGAAAATGGGAAATATTTAATGCGGAAATTAAAATCAACTGGGACACATTACTTACTTTTCCTGTAAGCTTCAAAATGAAATATGGCAACATTAGAACTTTAATTTTATTAGTTATATATGACATCAGGAATCATAAAAATGCTCTTTTAATCAATTTTAATGATTTTGAAGTATTTTGGCACCATTTGGGTGGCCATTTTGAATTTGGAAAATGTAAGTGGACTAATTTTAGGTTAAATATATTTGCTTTAGCTTTTGAATCATTTTCTGGGGGTATAAAGACCAAAATCACAGTTCTACATTCCTCACAGACTAAGATACAGGCAAAATCTATCTAATAGGGTGGGCGACCATTTTAAATGACTATATTTTTGAGTAAAGTGATCCATGACAAGTCTGTGTGCCAGTGATGATCTACCGTATTGTTCCTAATAAACGCCCATGGGCGGCGACATTTCTTGAAGGGTTGGCGATTATTAGAGACCAATTTTCAACATCAAAATTTGCACAAAATCGCTTAGTAAGCTTAACAATTACGGCAACTTGCTGTTATATGGCCCCCGATAACCCGGAAGTACTGACAATTTGTCATCATTTACGGGATCGCAACCTCATTGGTACCGTTTCCTCATTGGTACCGTTTCCTGTTACTAGCGATTGTTGGTTAAAGCTTATAATGATACACGAAAATGCTACAAAATTGAATGGTTTTTTTACACTTCTCTTTGAAAATTTTTTGGGGCGGGCGTTTAATAGAGAATGGACTATTAATAGAAACAATACAGTATTTGCTTTCTATTTGCACATTTAATCTGTGATCACATACACAGAGTCTTGAACATAGATGTGGAAACCAGTGAGAATTTGCAAATACGATGCATGCATTCAAGAATTAAAATTCGCAAACTATAGTCTTAATTTTGTTGAGAATACAACTAAAAATTGTCAATTTGAAGCTATTTGAAAAGTGCAAGGTTTTCAGTTGAAATCTATGCAAGCAGTTATGTTCAACATACCACACTTTCAAATCACTGTAAAGCAATAAAATTTCATGAATTGTCAATATCTCACTTTTCTTATCTGTGCAAATTAATGTCAGTATTCACAGTTTATGTTAAGATTCATTTTAGTGGCATTTTAATTTAGCAATATTGTTGTGCTACCAAAATTAACAAAATTGAATTGCTAGCGAAATTCTTTCACATGGGTAACCATTGTTGTTATTGAAATACCATCAACGGCCTTTTCTGACACAGTGACAAGTCTGAAAGTCAAAAGTCATGATTAATAGGAATTTTGAATAAATGATTGTAAAGCTGATCTTGTCGTTATAGTCATGCATGAATGCAGACGAATTATGAAATTCTTTATGACAGATATAAAGGTTGTCTGAATCAGAGGGGGATAGTGGAGGGTAGTCGGGGAATCGGGGATACTTAGATATTGGTGTGCCCAGGATTTTTCCTTGCGAGGGCAGGGGTAGATTTGCCGATTTTGAGGTGCTGAGTGGTAAAAGTAATTAAAACAGGCTGATTTTACATGATTTTTCAATCTTGAGGGGGGCTTCAGCCCCCAAAGTAACCCCCACTTGGCACGCCAATGGATATGAATTGTCAGATAGTTAAAACATGTTTTTCTTCATGGGCAGTTTATATGCAATGATTGTATGAGCCATTTTTGTTTTAACAAAATAGTGAGTTTAATAATACCCTTTTATTTATGACATTTTCAAAAAATTACTAATTTTGAACATGTTAGTGTGAAGGGGGTATTCTTGTTGTGATTGAGACAAACTTCCGGCTGCCCTTATTTAAAAATGTCCAGAATGCGTTTACTTTATTCCCATCAAAAAAAAAATAATTGATATATCTATTATCTTTTTGTGTACCGTGCACCATGTAACCACAGGGTATAAACTGTTGAATATAAATGAGACTGAAATACTGGCTGAAAATTCAGTCCATATAGTGACAATTTCTAAGTGAAAATGAAATTTGTTAAACATTTTTGTCAACTCTAGTATTATGTGGGTAAGTACTTGTATTGACATGTTGATTAAAATTTGTTACATGACTCATAGTGTCATTAATTGCAAAAATCAATGTACAATATTATTTACATTGTAGCTTTTAGAGTTACTATACTAGATAATTTTGGCTGGAACATTAACTGGATGTACGGTCTGAATTGCATTTTGCCTGTTTCAGTGTACATTGTATGGTAGCTTATTTTAGGTCCTATAGAGCCTATATTTTCTTTCCGGATAAATTCTTGGTTGTATGTAAACAATCCTTAACACTTAAGGTGGTTAGGTCAGTTTTGGACCAAAATGTATGATTTTGGACCAAGGTCCAAAAAACCCATGTTCTTGGACCATTAATTTGTAAACAACCTAACTAAATTTTGAAAAATCAAAAGTTGGACCTCAAATGCTTTTTATAATCTAGAAACACATGTCTAGGAACGCATTTCTCAAATTTTTAATTTTTGACTTACTTTTTGAAATATTGCCAAAAATAGGTCCAAAATTGGCCCAAAATGATTTTTTGGTCATTTTTGCCTATTTTAGGCCTATTTTTGGCAATATTTCAAAAAGTAAGGTAAAAATCAAAAATTTGAGAAATGCGTTCCTAGACATGTGTTTCTAGATTATAAAAAGCATTCGAGGTCCAACTTTTATTTTTTCAAAATTTAGTTAGGTTGTTTGTAAATATAGTGGTCCAAGAACAAGGGTTTTTTGGACCTTGGTCCAAAATCATACATTTTGGTCCAAAACTGACCTAACCATCATCTTCTACATGAAAATCCACATCTAGAAATGTATACTTTTATATGGAGAGACTTATTGGTTGCTGAGTTACAAGGCATACAATATTTCAGAAAATGAGGGGTTAACTGTGCCCTTAAGGCCTGTTGGCTCGGGAACACTCGTAGCCACTCGTTACTATTTTGCGCCATTTTCGGTGCCTACCGGGTAGACAATGTGTAAAAAAATAGTGCGCGTTTTGCGTATTAGGCGCAAATCTTTCGCTTAGATACCAAGCGCATGTTTTGTCAAAATCTTCCCGCCTCTGACCAACAATTGATTCTGTAACGCTGCCACCTGTTGGTGAAAATTAACACCACCATCGTCTTTAATTGGGTTGATTTTGATTTTTTGGAACTGCATATTTAAACTCAATATTTCAAATTTTAGTGTGAAAATGTACCTTGGTAATTAATATAAGTCATGGTTATTATAAACATTAGAAACCATAACCTTTGTCATTAGGTTTCATATCACAGTGGTTTGATATTACATTGAACCTGAAATTCAAGTTCATATGTACCATATGACCCTGATGATATTAGTTTCAAAGTTATAATTCTCTCTTTTCTGCGTACTGATTCAATCCTTTGATCCCGATACAAATTAGACGTGCATACTTTCACTCAAGATATGTTCATCTGAAAAGCCTCTTAACTTTATGATTTGAACTTTTTATTTGATACCAATGTGTATTTTATTATTGAGTTTGTAATTTTTTTAATTACATCGGAAGGTTGAGAACAATTATAGTAAGGGAGCACAACACTAAATAACTTCTCCATTGAAACCAATGCATTTTAGCCTAGGTTCTCTGAGCTTTTTCATACTGCGTGACAATATTTTGAAGTTTCAGTTAATATCAAGTTGTAGCCCGTTTCTTTATCTTTCAAATAACCTTCAATTAATTTTACATTTTCCGATAAAAATTTTCGCTACGGGCTCGTAAACAGCGCCCCCGCTTTTTCCACCTAGTCAAAACAACCCCTAACCACTTTAAACATGCACCGGAACTTACGCTGATAAATCCAAAATAAATATGGATGCCAGTTGTTTTGGATGCTATAAGTGATCACAAGATTCTAGTTATTTATATTCATAATCACAGAACCATGTCACTTGTAACCAGTTCTTCTATCATTGCAAAATAATCCGTGAGGACCTATGTTTTTTACCGGGACTTTCTACCCCTACACCATTCGTGGAGTGATTTAGTGTTGTGCGGTCGTAAGAGTCATTGGGACAAGCTCCACATAAGCTTTGCATACACCATGGAACATCAAACTGATCAATAAATATATACAAATTCCTGCTCATCTGTGTCTGTACGATGCTGTGCTTTCTATGCTATATAATGCGTTTTAACATTCAACTGGACAGTGACGGATCAGCCCTTTACAAATTTTTCCAAACAAGAAATATGGAATATTCCATGAAATATAGACCTTTATCTTTTATATTATGATCCAAAAAGTTGTATTAAATGTGAAAATTCAACTTTTTAATTACAATTTTTCAACTCTACCTATTCTCACAAACGATCATGACTAACTAAAATGTCCATACAATGAACATTAACGTTTAAACGTTTAAAATCAAGTATTCTACTTCCAGGTTAACTTAGATAAAGTTTAATAAAAACACTGATAAAATCCAGTGAAAATATCAGATTCTTAGGCATGGGGATACAAATAAAATATATGAAAACAATAATATGACTTTTTTTATTTCCATAATGTAATTTTCTTGTTGAAAAATCTAAAATCAGTAACAAATTAAGTGATGACGTGTGAACTGTACACTTCAATTGTGAGTTGCCTGATCATAATAAAAACTTCTGGTTAAACGTTTTACCGGTCTAAGTAAAATGCGTTAAAGTGACCTACAACAAAGTCGTCAACGCACATGCGAGTGCATGAGTAAAGCGCTCATGAGTAAGTACTATTCTTGGATCTTGTGGGTGAGGTCAAAGGTCATATTATAAGTCGAAGGTCATATGAGGTTGTCTGCGTCGTTGTCAACGTTGTGAAAAGGGTTGACATTTGCCTCTAGCTTCTGCATACTTCGATGGATTTCGACCAGCTATCAAAAGTGTCAATGGTGACCCCTTTGTCTGACCTTTCCCATGGGGGTCAAAGGTCAAAAGAAAGGTCAGATTTTCAACTTTTTCTGATTTCAATTGTTAAGGTGTCAAATTGTTTGTCTTGGACCAGCGATCAAAAGTGTCAATGACGACCCTGTTGTCTGACCTTTCCTTTTGGGTCAATGGTCAAAAGGAAGGGCAAATTTTCAACTCTGTCCTATTTTGAAGGTTATGGTGTCAAATTGTTCGTCTTGGACCAGCAATTAAAAGTGTCAACATTGACCCCCATCGTCCGAACTTTCCCTAGGGGTCAAATTTTCAACTCTGTCCAATTTCAAAGATTTAGGTAAATTGTTCCATAAAGATGGATGATGAAGTAGGCGATCAACAAAATAGGCAGTCAATGAAGTAGGCTGTCGTTAACACAGGCGAGACTACTGGTTCGTGAACCATCTTGTTTTGGATTGCATAGGCTAGGTGGATCGCGTGGTTCCGAGAACCAGTATTTTTAGTACTGGTACACCTCCATGTGCATTGATTTTATTTCATTAAACGAGCATAATGGAATGCAAATTAATTTATTCATGCACGACAGAACAATAATATTGCAACTTTTGTGAACAGAAATTTCACTTTTGTCTCGCCTGAAAATTTTCAGAAAGAGACATAGCAATGCAATTTTCTGTCCGCCGTCCAGTGTCCGGCGACCGCCGTCCGGAGCGTATCTCGTAAACCGCATGCCCTACGTTGATAATATTTGGTGACTGGGTAGACCTGGTGCCGATCTAGATCCAGCAACATTTTCGTCGCAAAATATGCTAATAAAGTACCTAATTTGCGTAATTTATGCATAAAATGCTTTAAATGGCATATTTTACAAACCGTGCACCCTACATTCATGAAATTTGGTGGGTTGGTAGGGATAGAGCTGCGCTTGTGCCAGCTGCAATTTGAGCGCAAAATATGCTAATTAAGCACCTAATTTGCATAATTTATGCATAAAATGTAGCATAATTTATGCGTAAAATGCTTTAAATAGGATATTTTACAAACCATGCACCCTACATTCATGAAATTTCTTGGGTAGGTGCAGATAGAGCTGCGCTTGTGCCAGCTGCAATTTGAGCGCAAAATATGCTAATTAAGTACCTAACTTGCATAATTTGTGCATAAAATTTAGCTTATTTTTCAACTTTGTCCGATTTCAAAGGTTAAGGTGTCAAATTGTTCGTCTTGGACCAGCGATCAAAAGTGTCAATGGTGACCCTG
>JXSR01S075503.1:32708-49676 GCA_000969725.1 Ophiothrix spiculata | reverse complement strand
TGGCACCGTCTCAATCTTATCGAAAGTACACAAAAGTCATCTTTTGAAATATCCATATTTCGTGAATTTTGAAATTAAATTGGCAAAGATGAGATCATTTTTTAATGGGGACTATTTATAGTACATTTTGCAAAAATTTTACTTTTTAGAAACACGTGTTTAGGAACGAATTTCTCAAATTTTTGATTTTTGACTTTCTTTTTAATTTTTGGCAAAATAGACTCAAAATAAATCAAAAATCACACAAAAATTATCTTTTGGCAATATTTCAAAAATGTTATTTCTTCAGACCGGTTCCTCATTTAAAAGTCACGCTGATTGCGTAATTAATAGGTCATATTCAGAGCTGTTGTTTATTTTTTGATTTAAATTCAGGGTTGGTTTATTAAATGTCTGCTTAAAGAATTCATCATGTTGAAAACAATCAAATAAGTGGAAACACGCGTTCAAATGAGACATTCATGAAAATGCATTTTATATCACTTGAGGTAACATGTTCTGATATCCTGCCTATCAATCACAGCCAAGGTTTACAATAAGATCCTGCTCAACAGAATTCCAGACCATGTGGACCCTATCCTAAGGGAAACTCAGGCCAGGTTTCGCCCTGGTAAAGGTTGCGCCCAGCAGATCTACATTCTCAGAAGGATTATGGAAAAATTATGGAAGTTTCCAAGACTTCCAGCTTCCACTGGCTGTCTCCTTCATTGACTTCAATAAGCCTTTTGACATTATTGACACGAGAGTTATGTTTGCTCTGTTACGTCACTATGGGATACCCGAAGTACACTTTATATGAACTCCGAAAGTGAAGTGATGGTGGATGGAAACATTTCAGACCTCTTTGCAGTCTTAACGAGTCCTACAGGTTGATGTGCTTGCAGCTTTCCTCTTTATCATTATGGTTGACTTTCTACTAAAGAAGGCCACGCCAGATGTCGATTCAGGAATTTTCACCCATCCTTGTCGTTGCAGGAGATACCCAGCGAAGGTACTAAATGACTTGGGTTTTGCTGATGACATTGCTCTGTTAGAATATAGCATGCATTAGGCATAGGGCCCAGCTGACAAGAACTGCAGCAACAATAAAAGACCTCGGCCTTATTATTAGTGTACCTAAGACAGAGTATTTGACAGAAATTGCTCTCCTCAGCCAACTCTCTAAGTCTATGGTGAAGACATTAAGCATGTGTCTGACTTTAAGTACATTGGCTCTCAAATGGCATCTTCCACATGTGATTTTAAAAGACGCAAGGCTTTGGCATGGGAGCTTTCTTGAAGCTTGAGCGTATATGGAGAAACTCCAACTTACCTATTTCTACCAAGGTCAAGCTCTTTAACTCCACCTACGTAACAATTCTCATAAAAAATGGTTGCGAACAATGGGTGATTTCTCAAGACATGGAATATAAGATCAATGCTTTTGCTACTTCCTGCTACAGGATTATGCTTGATATTACTACTAGAAGGAGGGATTGTGTATCCAACAGCAGCGTATTCTCAATGACGGACTCTGAGCCCTTTGTGTACTGCGTGAGGAAGCGACAACTGAGTTTCCTGGGGCATATCCTTCGTCTCCCAGAGGAAAACCCTGTCAGACTTTATGCCCTCTACATTCCACCACATGGCAAGAGGAGGTCTGGGCGTCCTCGTACCTCTTTCTTATCTTATATCAATCATCTGTTGGAGTATGACGATCATGAGATGTCAGCTGACCAAATTGCCACAATTGCCCCAGATCGATATACTTGGAGAATTGTTGTAGTCGCCTGCTCCGCAGCCGAAGCATGATGATGATGTTCTGATGCTGTATTGTACTCTGACGTAAATTCAGTGAAACCTGCAATCGTTGTAGGAAAAATTCTAACATGTGGTTGCAGAGTTATTGAATTTTGAAACAGTTACCTTTTCTTTTGGAAGTGAAGGATTAATACTTACCAACAAGTTAGGTGCCAAGTTATGTATAGTCAAGAATGTTTAGATATCTGCTTTAAAAAGTTTTTAAATAACTAGTGGCATCACGAAAGTTAATCTGGATGGAAATACTGCGCCTTGTCACTACTTGAATCCGCCCGAAGATAGTGTTTATGAATTGTTGGCTATCGTGTTATGGATCCGCCCGAAGATAGTGTTTATGAATTGTTGGCTCTCGTGTTATGGAGAACTGGATATGCTCATTCATGCTTCCCTCAAAATATTGCAGTGACATGACCCTGATTGATTTATTATTGATTCAAATAAAAAGAAGTTATACTTACATGTTCATGAACCATCGAAGCAAATGATACCAATAAAATCAATGCTAGCAGATTATTGAGAAGTCCTCCTATTATCCAAAAATCAACCGATTTCCAATATGTCAAATTCAAAAGGACCATACAAATTGACGAAATAGAACATACGAATATCACTAAAAGAAATGGCGCAAATAATCCATCAGTCGCGTGTACAGCTTTACAGACTTCAGCATGCGTTGACCGGAAATTCGTCAAATGACGACCAAGGTTGATAGAATTGTCCAAGGTGTCCATTATCACCTTGTCTTTGATATCTTGTGTTAGAATTTTGAAGTGACTTGACAAAATGTAACATACGAAACAAAATAGCGCAGTAGATAGAGTGACCAAAAGTGTTCCTGAAATCCCCATAAAATTCACAATTATGACTGATCGAATGGACTCAAATTCAGCCAAAAATGTTTTGGTTAAATTGTGAAAATCCGAGTCTCCCAAGTGGTTAGCTTTAGAATCTGTATCTGCTGTTGAAAGAATTGTACACATTAATGCTAAAGCCACGATAATGAAGCACAGAGGAACCAAAAGAATAGCTATCTTTTTAAGTTTATTCCGTTCATGAGACGTGATGTTGCGGGAGAATATCGAATGCAATGTTGAAAACATGTCATCATATCTACCGACGAAAGATGAGTAAACAAAAACAATAGAAATCAGAACTGGTTGGCTACTTGATACGTAATGCATTGCTTGCAGAGTAAAAGGTAATACATTAAGAAATGAGAAACCAATTTGTAAACTAAACACCACAACACTCAACTGAAATACGATAACAAACACGCAGTAAACGCGATGTAGCAGTAGTCCACTTTTTCTGAACCATCCAATGCCGTCTTTTAAAGCAGGAAAATAGAGTCCGGCAATAGCTAAGCAGACAAGAAGTGGTCTTACTATTCCTGTAAAATGATCTCTGTTGTTAGATCTTGCTTCCATATTTTCACGATGAGCAGACATTGTCATATTTTTGCCAGTTGACGCGAACATTTTGGTCTACATGTATATATTACGTAAGCAATGCTGACTTCTGTTGAGTTGACGTACTACCTTTACCGCTTGTGTATATTTTTTTTAACATGAGTGCATTGGTCAATCATCATAATTTTTTTCACTCAATGGACTTAATGCGTGCTTTAGATTGTAAAATCCTGATATAAAATGACAAGCTTAGTACTGGAATATTTATTCAAAAGCATTTAATGAGCTTACAGTATCGTACATGTATTTCCAGGGAAGGAAATCTGCGCATCTGAATGAGTAAATTTTTCCGACTCTTAATTGAAAAAGGCTAGCTCACACTATGACCAATATTAGCCAGCTAGCAAAAGGGACAAATCACAAAATTATGATGGCCCATACATTTTTTAATCTCAGCGCTTACTCTTCGTTGATTGAAATATAAAACAATAGACTAATGGTTCATTTGATTGCTTTTGGCTTACTATATTTTGAATAAAATGCCGACCTGAATTCAAAGGCAGACTATCTGGACCAGTCATCGAATTCTAGTGCTTATCATAAGTCTAATCCGATTGGTAGTGATATCACAATAACTTCGTCAATTAAACTTTAAAGTCAGGCCAATGTTGTCTGAAAGCATTTGAAAATTATATAATCTTTTTATGATATTAAAGGTTTTAAGCGAATGTAAGAGAACCCAATTTGTTCCAGCGAATGGTTTGTTTATCATGTTAAATTAGGGCCAAATTATAGTCCTTTATGAGCTACCAAATATTTTGTGTAACACATCTTTGTTATCTTATAATCTAGTAATATAATTTCAACGCATCTACTAATCAATAACGGATAATTGGTGCTATAAATCACCAAACATTTTCATCAAACAAATTTGGCGAGAATGTTTGGTGATTTGAACACCAATTATCCGTTATTGATTAGAAGATGCATTGAAATTATATTACTAGATTATAAGATAACAAAGACTTGTTACATAAAATATTTGGTAGCTCAAAAAAACTACAATTTGGCCCTTATATTTCATTCTTGGCCTGTTTTATAACCTTCTTTATTTTAATTATTATGGCCTAATTAATTAATCATTTGATGGTGCATATGGAATTGATATGCTTGTGTATGGGCATTTTAACGGTAACGGAAGGACAATCACAGAACTTTTCTGTATTTCAAACACATACATTGCCAAAATTGAATTGGATAAAATAAAACTAATTCCATATTTAGTTGAGTATACCTAAAAGCATTCATATTCAACAGGATTTTTTTCATAAAAATTCCTCTGTCGCCAAATATGCATATTAATGAGGTCGGTCACGGAAGCACAGCAAAACGGACATGGTTTTTCACCTTGAGTACATTTTTGAAAATTTTTATGAAAAGTATGAAGAAATTTTATTTCAAGGTTACTGAATGCCTTGCTTGGTGTTTCTGCAATAGTTTGCCACATTCCACATCAAAATATTCCCTACGGTAAACATTGCAAAATGTGAAGGGATCATGGTCACGGAAGGACGGTAGCGGAAGGACAATTTGTCCGCTGATTTTTGGGTGCACTGGACCGTAAAGCCTGGTCAGGATTAACAAAAAATACAACCTCATGTGTAAATTTGATCCTTATTTAAGCCATTTAGAACAACCCAAGTAAACAACCAAGAATGGGTTGAAAAAATTAAATAAAAATTACTAATTTTCATTATGAAAATCAGGAAATTTGACCAAAAATTGGGTTTTTAAAGGAGATTTCATAGACATCTTTGTTCAGTCTTTTCAAAATTAGGTTCATATTAAAGACCTTCAAAATAGCTTTATTTTGATACCAAATATATGGTGGTAGCATTTTTCATTGAAAAGTTACATCCTTTTTTCAATATTTTTCTCATGTCCACTTTTTCGTGAAAATGCCCCTATTCAGCCTTTGTTATTTGGCATTGGCCTAATTGGAGTTTTATGATCCAGCATTGATCATAAATTTCTTTGTCATTTGCTTCCACGTAAACATGTAATTTTGATCACATCTCATTGTGATAGCAACTGTTTCAACGAACAGATGGCTGCTAAAAACCCACCAAATAATCCCACCCGTTAAAGTTCAAATTCAATGTTTTAAGAGCAAAAGTTTTATCATTAATCAATGAAGGTTCATTCTGACTTTCATTAGTCCTAAGTTTCCTTTTTGTCTTTTGCTGGTAATGCATGAGTGATTTGTGGGATTTTCAGCACGTTTGTTTTTTATTACCAAATTACTTGGAAGTTACTCATGTTTAGTGCATTATGTAAATATATAGAATAGATGTAAGATTATTAGAATAATATAGATTTATCAAAGTTTTGACACCCACTGCAGGATACAGATCTGTCCAGCAGAGAGCTGCGTAATATGTCTGTTTCGCAGCGATCATTCTTTCAATATTCACAACTTCGTGCTTATAGAAACTTTGTAACTTGATGATAATAATTATATGAGACTTGGCAATTGTGGGATTCTGCCACAATCTTATATGCACTGCTTTGCTGCTCCAAATACAATTTGATTATAATTAGTGATAATAAAATCTTTTTTCAACAGTGCAAAAGTTCTCTCTGGTTAAATGCTAATATTGCAACAAATATTTGCAGAGGTTTTTCTTTCTTTTGTCTCCTTGTAATAAGATACTTGGAAATTATTTAGATTTAATGTACTATTAATATAAAGCAATAAATACATGTAGTAGATGTGTTGATAGACATTGAATGAGACTTAACAGAAGATGGTACCTGCCACAATTTTATATGTATTGCTTTGCCGTTCCAGGTATAATTTGAATATAATTAATGTATATACTTGCAATCTTAAATTTGATTAGTGCCAACTTTCCTTTTGTTAAATGATTGTAACAAATATTTGCAAGGATGTTTCAGTTTAATTTGAATATAATTAATGTATATACTTGCAATCTTAAATTTGATTAGTGCCAACTTTCCTTTTGTTAAATGATTGTAACAAATATTTGGAATGATGTTTCAGTCTCCTATTACTAAGATACTTGGAAAATAATTGATTTAGTGCACTATTTGAACAAAATGAATGCATGAATATTGTTTGATAGAGATGGACCAAAGTTTTGACTCCTAATGCAGGATGTACATCTGTCCAGCAGATAGCTGCCAGATTTGTTTCTGTTTTGCAGCAATCAAATTCAATATATACACATTTTTTGCTGATACATTAAAACTCTGGAATTTTGAATGGTTAAATGAGACTTAACCTCTGCCTGCAAGATTCTGTTTTATCCAGCCGTTTGAAGCCTAATATATTATGCTTCGCTGTTCAAATTTAATTTGAATCTAGTTTATGTGAATGAAATTGGAAGATTCAACAGTGCCAACATTTGTCTGGGTAAATCCCAGTATTGTAAACGTTATTTGCAGATCATTTTTCATTCTTTATTTCTTATTACTAAATTACTTGTGAATGATTTGATTTACTGTACTATTTGAACAAAATTAAGCAAGAATATTAAATGATAGAGATGTACCAGTTTCGACTCCCACTGTAGGATAGAAACCTGTCCGACAGATAGCTGCCTAATTTGTACTGTTTCGCAGCGCTCATATTTCAAGATATATTAAATAAAATTTATTCTGCAAATGTGTGATTATAAATAATCGTTGCTCATAACCACTGTAAGATTCTGTTGTGTTTTGCAGAGAGCTGATTAATGTGTTACGCTTAGCAGTGCCAACCGTTACTTGGAGAGGTTTTTCATTCTTTTGTTTCTTATTACTAAATTACTTTGTAATAATTTTGATTTACTGCACTATTTGAACAAAATTAAGCAAAATATTAAATATTGAGATGCACCAAAGTTTCGACTCCCACTGTAGGATAGAAGCCTGTCCGACAGATAGCTGCCTAATCTGTACTGTTTCGCAGCGCTCATATTTCAAGATATATTAAATTGGTGCATTAAGAATTTATTCTGCAAATGTATGATAATATATAATCGTTACACAACCACTGTAGGTTTCTGTTCTGTCCTGCAAAGAGCTGCTTAATATGTAGTATTTCGCAGCGCCAATTACATAAATCTAATAAATGTAAATAAATTATCATTTGAATTTATGGCTTATGTAACATTTTTGAGAACTAAATGCCATCTACGTTGAGCATTTAGCTAACAACTTCAGCAAACCCTTTGTCTCTCATGTTTTCTTTATACCATGAGTCTAGTGAACAAAGCCTGCAACACATCATATCCCATCACTAAACATTCTAAATTGACGGCCGTAATAAATGAAACCGTTATAAACGTATGACTTTGGAAAAATCTTTCATGACTTAACTAAATGCTTCTCCATAAATAGTGTGAAATTTGTAAAAAAGAGACTGATGTAAAAGCTTACATGGACGTCTAGGCAAATTAAGCGAAGCAATTAAGCAACGACTGCCAGCATTATAAGTTCAATATTAAAATGCTTCTAATGGATGGTCCATTTGTAGCGTGATTGCACTTCAGATATTTTCATCATAATGAATTTATTAATCTGACATTTAATAAACCGACCTGAATTTGAATCACAAGATAAACAAAGGTATGTTTGTGTAGCTAGGGCGTAAATAAAATCCATTAAAAAAGGTTTCAATCTATCTTAATTTAAAACGCATTAAGCAAACATTTTGTAGCCCATCTTGATGGATCTCACAAGCAAGCGCCGTAGGTGCTAGCTTCGCGTTCGCTGACGAGGTCCATCTAGATGGACTAACTTAAGAGGACCAAATCTTCGGTTCCAAAGATAAAAATTCATTAAAATTCAATTTATTTGCATCATGTATATAAAACGAAGACTTTGAGAGAAGGAAAGAGAGTAGGGGATCTATATACGTAAGATTATTTTCTTTTCAGCATTGGCCTTTATACATTTTAACGTTGCCGAAGTTGTAAGTTTTGTAAGTGCATGGTCTCTGTACTACCAAATGGAACAATCTTTATCAATTTTGTTAGTTCATTGTTAAGTTACTAAAATAAAAGTCATTTTGGGAAGTGACAAAAAATATTGAATATTTCACTAACTTAAAGTTTCAGAGGTTTTATGTCAACACCACTAATGACTTCATTTTATGTTGGCCTACTATTTCGGCAACGGAATAAACGTAGCGTAGGAACTATTTACATCCGTAGATTGATCTACAATAGTTTAACTAAATGGGGACCCATTGCCATATGTCCTCTGAGAAAGTGTGGAAAAACTGTGCAATATTAATCATAATTCAATTGACTTTGCTCATTTGTGGATTTTAAAGCCTTTCTAACTGCTTTCTAACCAGAAAACTGTATTTGCTCATTCTATAATGCTTTTAAAATAAGTAGCCCATTAGCAAAACACAAATTATTCCCAGTCCCAAGGTTGGGCTCTAACATTTTATCGACATGTGTCATGTGCAGTTGTTTTAATTTTAGTTTATTTTCACTGTATATCGATGGATGGGTTATTTATTATTAAAAGAACAATGCGTCCAAATTGTAATTTCATGATTTTTGTTTAACTTCCGATAAAATGACCCAAATTGAGGCGAAATTAAGTTTAAATGCAATGGTACAGTGAATGATCGCAGAATGGCTTTTTCTAGGAATAGAGAAATCGCGAAGTCTGCATAGCACATACCCGTCAAAGCTGTAATCGGGAACCCCGAAGGCTTATAATGTTGAGTTCACCAAATGAACAATATTGACGATGGCAAAAGGCAAAATCAATGTGGATGTGGTGTAGCTAGAGTTATGCATTCATTACGTTAAAATGCTCCTGAAAGTAGTCAGCATGACTCTTAGCAAGGACCAAATGTCCACACCACCTAATAATGATGCAACAATGTCTCAACGTCGGGAAGATGATGCAGCGAAATCTTGCAGCACAGGTCATCCTACAGCAATATGTAAACCACTTCTTATCTGTTTAGCTATTGCTGGGATCTATTTTCCTGGTTTCAAGGACGGTATTGGATGGTTCAAGAAAACTGGTCTACTTTTCCATCGCATGTACTGTGTGCTAGTCGTTGCATATCAATGTGTTGTTATGGTCATTGGTTTGCAGGCATATGGGGAGATTATTGCATCTTTGACTTTTACTTTGCAAGCAATGCAATATATATCAAGTAGCCAATCTTTGCTGATTTGTATTGTTTTTGTTTATTCGTCTTTCTGTAGCCGATATGACAAAATGTTTTCAACATTGCATTCAATATCCTCCCCAAGCATCACGTCTAAAGAGCGAATAAAGCTTAAACTAATCGTTGTTTTTCAAATTATTTTGTGCTTCATCATCGTTGCATTTATTCAACTAGGCACTGTTATGACTGCAACCAGGACAGCCAGTGGTATCGAGTCCAAAATAGGTATCTCAGACGGAGGCTCTACTAATTCGAGTAATTCGACAGACGGATTTTCAACCGAAATCATGAATCACTTCTATTTGGCAGCCACTATACTGAATTATTTTGTCATTCTTCTACCTACTGCGTTATTTTGCTTCGTATGTTATTTTTTAAAAAGTCGGTTCAACATTTTGAATAAAAGTATCAAACAAATATTGCAGACGAGCACTTTGGGAAATTCTATGGACATGACCAACCAATTGATGAATTGGCGCTCAATGCATGCTCAGCTCTGTCAGGCTGTTCACGTGACTGATCGCCTATTCGCGCCGTTTCTTCTCGTGATATTGGTTTGCTCTATTTCCTTAATCTGCACGCTGCTTTTGTACGTGATATATTGGAAAGAAAGCGACTCTATGATGATGGGGCCACTCATCATTTGTCTCCTCGCGATATTTGTATTGATTGTATTTTCTTCAATGGTACATGAAGCAGTAAGTACATGTTGAGGTTTGAGCTCCACAAGGCTGTATCTGCATTGCAAGAATCCAAGAACAAACTTCTGATATATCTGATGGTTCTTTCCAGATGAATAATTTAATTAGGACATCAAGACCTGATGGGTTTTCCACATTAATGATCTTACTAGAATATTCATTTGAAAGAACCATTAGGGCTTAAATATTTAAATATTTGTGAGGTTCTTGTTATGTAGATATAGTCTTTGTGGCGTTCATTCCTCGATGTATTAGACCTATACGGGGTCAACTTGTGTTGATATATCTAGTAGTACTTTGAAGAAGTTAACATCAAAACCTGGGGTAGACCAACAACATCACCTACAAATTACCTCATTGCAAAACAGTCAAAACGAAGCAAGCTAATTCATGGTATCAATGTATTGTGTACTTGGTATGAGTATTCATGAGTTCGAAAAAATGTAGTATTCTACAAATCTTATAAAACTAATAGATAGAGATCCCAAAGGCAAACCATTTTGTAAAAGACATTTGTTGAAAACATAATGAAGTTTCTGAAAATATTTTCGACATGTCAAAGGATGAGATCAACAAGACCGTATCTACATTTCAACAATCCTGAGAACAAAAGATTTCAAGACCTAATGGGTCCTTCAGATGAATGATCTTATACACTTGTGTAACAGGTCATTCATTTTTAAAGTACCAGCAGGTCCTGAAAACGTATGTTCTAGGAATTGTTGCCTTCGCAAATACAGCCTGGTTTCTCGTTACTCTCAGCCCTCTATTTAATTTCACGAATTTATTTGTTTCATTACAATACCTAAAATTTCTAAATTTCTAAATCCTTCTCTCTGATTGGTTAATTTTTTACGATATGCCCACCTTTACTACCTAACCAAGTTTCAGCTTTCAGATGCTGCTTTTGAAAACTTTTCAAGCGGTGTTTAAAGTAGCAGTAAAAAGCATCCCCAGAGTTGGCCATATGCTGTTGGTAAAAGCATCAAGAAAAAAAAAGCATTATTTTCTTAATTAGATATGTTTTCAAAAACAACAGAAAAAGCAGCGCGAGATTTTCAGAAATAGTGTAATATATGTTTTTATGGTTCTTTTCGAGCGCCGGTTTTTTAAAAAGCAGAAAGAAATAGCATCCCTAGAGTTGTTAAAGTGTTGTTTGTAAAAGCAGCATTGAAAACCAGCGTTATTTTCATAGTTATCATGGTTACCGTGTATATGTTTTAAAAAGGAGCAGGAAAAACAGCTCTCATTGCTATGTTTAAGCAATTACTAGTAACACAAAAGTTTTTGAATGCTTTGTTTTCAAAAGCTGCATTTAAGGTTTTTCTCAGAGATGCAGTTGCTTACGACTGCGGGATAACGATTTTTTTCATAAAAAGTAAAAAATCAAAAAATGTTTGCATCAATTTTGCGTGCGCAAATTCAATGCACACTGAACGCATGCTTTACTAACGCGTTTGGTTAATCGCGCACCGCATAGCTGCATAATATATACGCGGGAAATTATGCAGACGCAGATGTGCCATCAAATTAATCAAATTTTATTTTAAAAATGCCAGTTTTTGTCGTTTTTCTTGAAAACTAACCCGGTGACCATATTTTTTTTATTTCAGTATTTTAAAATGCACAAAGAGTGCTTTAACATATGTAAAAAATAGAAAAATAAATGAAGCATTTACTATTTTACAAACACATAATGATCGACGTTTTGGGGCTTTCCCTATACTTTGTATGGTAAATCGGGTTATTTTTGGGGAAAACATGTACTTTTTGAGATGCCTGTATCTCAAAAACGAGCACGGTGACCTATATTTGTTATTTTAAATTCGTTATCAGCACAAATAAATCTACCAAATACTAAATTTTCAAGAAAATAAATGGAGGCTTTGCATCTCTGAGAAAACCCCTTAAAAACAACACTTGGTTTTTGCGCATGTATGTTTTCAAAAGCTGCACATTTTATTTCGTGTTCGTTTAAACCCCGGGGTTTAAACATATGTTAAAATTTAGAACCCGCTCAGCTTTCATCTCATCGCTCTTTAAGGCAGAGTTAAAAAAGAGCTGCAAGCACTTGGAAAGTTTTTACACTGACGTCACTATAGCATCTTGCTGGCATTTCATCCCCAATATCAACGAGCGCAGACCATGGGCCGACGCCAACTCTCAAAAAATATAACCATCATGCGGGACTCAGGCGATATTTGGTCGGTTGAAGAGCGTCCAAAGCTCACCACTACGTGCCGACTACGGGTCCCATACATGTTTCGCTAAACATACTACTCTCTTAAATCCAGTTTTGTAAAATCGGGCCATCTTGTTTTCTATTATGTGACATTAACGAGAGCTAATTTAGTACCGGAAGACTGTATGATGAATGGCCCGCAATAGTCTGACATCTTTGATGGAGAGTACCGGAAGACTGGCCGATAAATGGCACGCAATAATCTTTATTACTACGATTTTCAATTACCAGGTATAACCATCTAAACATACTCGTGTTTTTATAATCTGTTGAAAATGGACTATGTCACTGTTTTATTGAACTCTTAGTAGCAGCGGTTTTTGCATTAGTAAGAGCTTTTGTACTCCATTTCATTCGCTTAGCTCTGAGCAGCAGTCATGGCTTGTACTAAAGACCAAATGTCCAGATCAATTGGCGAAAATACAGCAATGCGTCAACGTCGTGACAGTGCAAATGTTTTTACAGCAATATCCAGACCACTTCTGATCTTTTTAGCAATTGTCGGGCTCTATTTTCCAGGTTTTAAGAGCGGCATTGTATGGTTCAAGAAATGTGGACTAATGATACATCGAATGTATTGCGTGTTGGTCGTTGTATATCATTGTGTTGTAGCGATAACTAGTACATTGGCATCTATTGAGCTTATTAGTACAATGTCTTTTACTCTGCAAGCAATGCAATATATAGCAAATAGCCAATCGGTGCTTATTTCGTCTGTGTTCGTTTACTCGTCTTTTTTCAGCAGATATGACAACATGTTTTCTACGTTGCATTTAGTATTCTCCAACGGCATCTCATCTAAAGAACGCACGAAACTTAGAATAATCGTTCTTTTTCTGGCTGTTTTGTGTTTCATTATAGTAGGGTTTATCCAACTAGGTATCATTATGCAATCATCAGGTTTTGAGTCAGAAATGGACCTTTTAGGTGGTCCTAATTCAACAGATGTCATTTTGACTGAATTTACATTTCAGTTATATTTGGTAGCTTCCGCGTTCAATTACTTTCTCATCATTTTACCTACTGCGTTATTTTGCTTTGTGTGCTACTTTATATCAAGCCGCTTCAAAATTCTGACTCAAAATTTTAAACAAATGCTGAAGATGAACACTTTTGATAATTCTATCGACCTGAGTCGTGATTTGATGAATGTTCGTTCAACACACGCCCAGCTCTGTACAGCTGTTCATGTGGCTGATCGATTATTTGCACCGTTTCTTCTTGTGATGTTCGTTTGCTCTATTTCTGCAATTTGTATGCTTCTTCTGTACCTGATATTTTGGAAAGCAAAGGATACTTTTATTCTGGGGCCTCTCATCATTTGTCTCCTCGCAATATTGATGGTGGTAATGTTTTCTTCAATAGTACACGTAGCAGTAAGTCAAGTCATTACGCCTACGCAATTGCATGTCGGGGGTGTACTTAGTGGAAAGGTGGTTATACGGAAGCGCGACCAAGAACGGTTGCCTCTTTTGCTTCCCATGTTTACTAAAGGCTTATTCTCCGATAAAGTGTGCAACTTTGCCGTTTTGGTGTCGCTCATGTTCGTGTTGCTTGTTTAACGTTGTTAAACCTATTACACATTAGTAATATATGTGAAGCTACACAATTTATCATTCCAGGAAAGTAGATAACGATTAATCTGAAAATGCCAAATCGTTACATTTCCCCATGTCGCCAGCCATACTTTTTATGTTTTATGAGCCCCCGTTCCTAAAATATTCGGGCATATCAAACGCAATGCACGCTGTTAAAACAGCCCGTAATAGGTATATATAATGACATATAAAGTTTAATTATATTAAGTATTTGATATGGCATACGAGCTTTTTAAAGCATGTCGCCAATATTGCAAACAGATACGAACCAGATTCCAAAATCGATAACAAAGTGTGAAAATGAATTTGTTGATGGATGATTCCGCATTGGGTTTATCAAGTAAACTTCAGTGTTGAATAACATATATGTTATATAAAATCATATATTTACAGTAATGATTTACAAGGATATTAATATCAAAAATACCCTATGTGACTGTCACGTCGCAACAGATACGAACAGCACATTTTGCCCCCTTCTCGCAAAACGCGGTACACCAGGAGCAAAATACTACACCACAGTGTAGTATGTGTAAAGCTCCTAAATTAGTGTAAAGATCAAGTTTGTAAGAAAACTAATTTTCTCAATAATGAATATTTAAAAAAAGATTCTAACAGATACGAACCAACAGATACGAACATTAGGTATAGGGAATACAATGGTTAAAAATCAAGTATTTTTAAAACATCTTCCATGCACTTTTTCTTCTTCAGAAGCCATAAGAGTTTATGATTTTGTATGTTTTTCATGAGTTGTTAGTAGTCGAAATTTCAACATTTCTCTAACCAAAGTTGCACGGTTTATCGGAGAATGCGCCTAAAGGCCCCTAAAAATTTTAAAAATGGTTTATATATATCGGTTGAAGTTTTCGAAAATGACAATTTTGTGGCACAATTTTCCATTTGTTTACCCATCGGGCATTGTAAAAATTCACTAAACGGTATAAATGACGGTTGCTCATTTAGAGTCAAGTAAACGCGGTTTACAAAGGGGTAGCATATTTTCGCGTTCTCAGGTTTACGTATCGTCATTTCCCAACCGAAATCTGAGTACCCCTGGGATGTTACCGCGGCAAAAGGATGCATTTGTTTGTGTTGTCCATTATAGCTCATCTGATTATCTGATGTACATGTAACCTATTTAACATCACGTGCTACATAGAGGATCATGTAGGAACTGACAACTAATATTCTTTTGACGCGTCTGTTAGGTGCGATTCGGGGTCCTGCAGGAAACTTATTATTTATATACACTAAACTACAAATTCCATTATATAAATGATGATATAAAATATAGAAGTAATGTGGCCTAAGCAAGGTCAACCCTATCAAACTCACATTTCACCATGCCCACTGATTGGCTGGCTAGACTGACACCATGGCCATATATGGCACACCACTGGACATATAGAAAATATGTGGTTTAGGTGGGGTTGCAGAATGTTGATCTTAGTAAAAAATGTTTGTGTTAGCAGAAAACTTGGACTTAGAGTGATATCGGATGTTGTTAGTTGTATAAAATCGGACATTACAACATCCCATATCGTCACGACGTCTTAGCGCAGACAGATCAACCGGAAGTTAGAGCGCCTTCATTTGGCGACTGTTAGCAAAAGTCTGACCGAACACTATCATTCATTTTCTATCATTCGCGTAAACGTACACTTAAAATGTCAAGGGAAAAAATAATGGATTTTTATAGCGCCTTTTTAATACTACGTATGCAAAGCGCTGTCGCCAATTACCATTACGCTGTGTATTTATTTTGATTAGAATACTGATCATAAGTCCATATCACAAACATCAGTAGGAGAAGGGTGCGTATAGCTTATGAGAATTTCCTCCCCTCCCGGAAGTTCTACCTAATTACTGACCGGATATGACATGGGTCCATGCCTAAGGTTCGAGGTGTTAATTAGGAACTTGGGTCCATGCCTAGGGTTTAAGGTGTTAATTAGGGTGGAAGGTGTTAGATATTGTATGGACATGTCCGAGCCAGATTGAATGAAATAAAATAAATGAAATAAATAAAATAAATATGAATGACGTCAAATAAATAAACAAACAAACAAATCAATTGGAGGCCTACATTTAACCTGTCCTGACTCGTTCGAGCATGTTTATCGGATGTCTGAATTAATAATTCGGTATATAAGATGCGAGGTTTTGCTCGTACCATCATTCATTCTCGATAATATTCCCGAGAAGACAACTCATCTAAACAGTACTTTGCAGTAAAACAATACATATATATATATATATATATATCTATAACTATGGCCAGTGGTAGCAGCAGCAGCAGTAGCGGTTTTTACCTTCCAACCTTTCTCCCTACTGATTATGAGAAAGCATTACCAGACATGCCGACACAGTGTTTATACGCAGACCCTTTTATGGGGCAAGAAGACAATACAGATACTTTTGGCGTAGATTCAGCCGGGAACTTTGATGGTGAACCAAAATATCCAATATTTCAACTGGATTCATTTCAAGACTTAACAACATCGCAACCACTATTGACTGTCGATGAAAACAACGTGCGCAGCTTTGTCGAAGAGTGTAGAGTGAAATCTGATGACAAGCAGCAGAAAAAGCTGGAAGACATTGAACAAACTTCTTCCACTGAAGCAGATAATGAAAAGGAAAACTTACTGAATGTAAGTTTTGACAATTGTGGACATAAGCAGCTACCTGGTTCTGTAATTACACCAACGGATCAGAAACCACCACTTGATAATTTGATATTAAATGCACCAAGACGTCCATTTGCACATTTACCGAGGCTGTATCAGCGACCAAAGACTCTGTTCGAAAAGAAACCTGAGCTGTATAATGAAGATTGTGAGAAACGATATGAACTTGGTAATGACAAATTCCTAACAGTCAGCCAATTCAAAGGCAGAAAGAGCGTTCATGTTCGACAGTTTTACAAGGGCAAAGACAATGTAACCCGTCCTACATACAAAGGTGTAGCCCTAACACAGAGTGAATGGAACAATTTGAAAAAGCAGAT
>JXSR01S075502.1:83829-104125 GCA_000969725.1 Ophiothrix spiculata | reverse complement strand
TCTTATTTTGAACATTTTGGAAAGTCAAACTTCAAAATTCCATAACTTTAGTTAGCAGTGATCAATTGAGATGAAACAAAAAGCAATGCGAAGCAAAATATCTCTGTTTTGATATTTTACAATGAACTCAAATTTCATCTCCTGCCCAATTGTGCCTGGTTTTGACATGCTGCGTCACATATTAGCATACATAGTTATTAGTGTATATACAGTACAAAGTCTATTGGACCTTCTAATACTGGTGACAATTTCGGTAGGTTTTTACTCGAAAATAAAGGATTCTGGTGGGTTCTTGAAAACCTCCTAGGACTCCTGATGTTTTTTAAAATTCTAATTTACCTTTAAATTTAATTTGTTTGTGGACTGTAAGCTTACCACGTCGGCATGTAGGCCTATGGATCATATTTGATACTACCGTACTCCGTGGTCGGACAGTCACGTAAAGCGGTGGGTCCCCTGTACAAATAGACTCCTTCATGGGGTATGCATGTGATCATGCAAATACTTGTATCATTGATTGATTTGAGTGAGTGATTGATATCTTTTTTTCTAATACCCTTGAACATACGCGCCGTTGTCACAGAGCTGCCCTTTGTAGTGCAGCTCTGTAGCTAGGCGCTTCTGCAAGTAACCTCCACATCCATTTTCACCCACCAAACCCCACCTGCCATAACATATCTGGATTACAAAAAAGCTTATAGAATGTACTTATATGGGGTTACTCCCTATGTATTGATTTCATTACATTTTTAGGTCTTTCAATGATACTAATGAAAATGTCTAACACTTTTCACTATTGTATTTTTGCATCTTTTTCTCGGCAAGTTCATCAACGTTATTACTTTTTAAAAAAAAAATAAAAAATGTACTTTACAAAAGTAACTGTTAACATTAAGATGATAAACACATTAGAAACACTTCAGGATACATTTATCTTGTGGAAATATATGGCATATGGCATATAAAATATTTCCATATCATAAAGCTAGCACTCAAGTGTTCCTATCAAATGGCAAAGGACTAATACAGGACTGGGATAAAGCATTGAAAGGGGTGTCATAGGGGGATATGCCCCTCAGTAGAAAATTTTGAATTTGGAAACACTATTCACGCAATTTGGTGCATAGGTCTTGCTCAGCTGACGCCTGAAGTTAGCACTTTTTCCTATCAAATGTAGGCAATGGACTTGTATTAAAAGGGGCAATTCATAATCCACTTTTCACCCTCAAGGTCAACTCTATCATTTTTTTTTTGTATTTATTCCCTGTGCTTGGGTCTGGTGGTGGGAGAATTAACTCACTCTAAACCATATTACAGAGATAGATGCAAGAAAACAGATTATTTTAGCACACAAGAAAAATCACTAGTTTGAAAAAGGGGCTGGTGAAAAATGCCAAGCACATGTTTAAAAAGAACTCCCCTCCCCACCTAGCCCCACCCACCCCATCCCCCTCGGGCCAAAAATGACTGACATGAGACAGACCATGTACAGCATGGGCTGTCTCTCAATAGCAGAAGACATTTGGAAAACAAATCTTACAGCCCAGAACCCATCAATCCCTCCCAAACAAAACGAAGACACGAGACAAACACCACACACTCACTCACACACCAAGAAAGGTGACGTGTATGGCAAGCCAAAAGGGTCATTACTCGTTGCGACAACGCGTTGCTTTCTAAACCAACGCGTTGCTTATTCAGCCAATCAGAATAAAGTAAAAGCAACGCGTTGTATTCTAAAAGCAACGCGTTGTATTCTAAAAAGCAATGCGTTGTTTTAGTAAATACAACGCGTTGGTTTCAAAAGCAACGCGTTGCTTTTGGATTTAATACAACGTGTTGTGAAAGAGCCAATCACGTATTTGCTTATATCCCACATTCGATTATTCGATCACACGGGCTGTTAATTGATATTTACCGGGAATCACGACACCGAGCCGTAAGCTTAACAGCCAGCCAACAGTCAGAATGGCATCAACAAGACGGACTATACAAACGAATCATGAAAGGAGAGCAGGTAGTGCGGCAGGAACCATGATTCTTCGGCGATTATCAGCTGTTGTATCGGACTGTCAGCGTTTAATATCATCAGATATGGTTCCACAATCCACAAAAGATAGTTGTCTGACAAGGTAAGCTTAGCCTTAGAATTAGATGGAAAATGTTTTTGTTTACCATACCACGTTCAACGTTGTAGAATCATGAGAATACGATTCTTAACTGCTTTTGCAAATTGCATATAGTGATTTTTCCCGTTTTTGGTTGACCTTTTAAAGTATGGAATATTTAAATTGAGTCTGGAGTTCTGTAACTCCTAATATTGAAGCTTGACTGAGGATGCTTGTCCGAGGAGTGTGCTGTGCTGATGTGCTTAATGCGCTAAACTATGTACATGGTGCAAGTAAAAAGTCATTGGAAACTAAGGATTGGTCGATGCTGCCGACAGGTTTAATTCCCAAAGCACAGGCAAGGCCATACTCTGGAACTGTTTGACCCAGCTGTTTGACTGAAGCAGCTGACACAACTGGTGTTGGTAATTTATTCCACAGGGGGATGGTACGCACTAAGAATGAGTAATTTACTTTTGACTGTATAAGGCCAAAGAAAAAAAAGGTTTGTCTCAGAAACCATTCGCAAAAACGCCTATGCGCTATGCAATTTTCAATTTTTTTTAGAAAAATACAGTGAACTATGCGGTACCGGTATGCCGGATTCTTTTTTTGACGCTCTAAAATTTTAATCGCCCAACTTACGGGTGTGAAGTGACCGCCACAGTCACTCAACACGTATGACACGAAAGTACGAAACAAAAAGTTAAGAATAAATAAATCTCGCTTAACTTCAGAATAAAGTTATTTACCACAGTGGTCGATCGCTGGCTTATTAGAGGGGGGGGGGCCAGGGGGCCGTGGCCCCCCATAAATGACCCGTCCGTCGGTTAAAAAAGGCGCCCGTCGGTAAAATTGAGCTGACTGGCCGCAGGCCGGGCGGCGAAACAGCACTCAATACAGTTCTGTCAGTTCATCTTCATATTGTGGCCCCCTCAGTTTCGAAAACCTGGCTACGCCACTGCTATCGAGAAAAAAATAAAAAAAGAGGGCCAGCACATGGGTCTACACGCTAAATTCACTTTTACATAGCAATGCGCGCGGTTTTCTGAGACAAACCTTTTATTTATTTTTTTGGCCTAAGCTGGTATGCGTAGATATTTGTATTTCGACCAAGGCGAGTAGTTGGGATGACACACTTTGGAAATGGAATGTTAACAAAGTTGTTTCTAATCTTGTAGAACATGGTACACTGCTGAGCACAGCGCCTGATCTCTAACGAGTCCCAGTTTAGGTCTTGTAGCATTTGCGACACACTGGAATATCTTTCGTAATTGTTCATGACAAATCTCGCAGCCTGTCGTTGAACGGCTTCAAGAGAGTTAATTTGTCCATTAACATATGGATTCTACGCTGAGCTGAGCAGGAGTATTCCAGTTTTGGACGTACAAGTGCTTGATATGCGCGATCTTTTACAGCTGTTGGACATGAAGCAAGGTTCCTTCTAAGCTCTCCAAGTGTGCTGCGTGTAGACTTAGCTGCATGCGCTTGATGTTATATTTTGAATGTGATCTTTCCAGTCCAGTTTATTATTGATTGTAACTACATGTCTCATTAATGTTTTGACTGTCAACAGTGTATATATGATCTTTTGATATAGTCTTACGAGTGATTTTAAGATATTCACATTTAGATGCGTTGAAGCACATTTTGCCAATCAGCTGCCCACTTGAAGATTTTTTCGAGGTCTCTTTGAAGTATAAGTTGGTCATCGGATGTTTTGATTTCTCTGTATAGTATGCTATCGTCAGTGAACAAATGAAGTGTGGAATTAACGTCAGATACAATGTCATTAATGTAGATCAGGAAAAGGGTTGGCCCAAGGACCGAACCCTGCTGAACTCCTGATGTAACTGGTTCCCATCCAGATTTTGTCCTGTTTGCTACAACACACTTTTCGCGTCCAGTCAACTAGGAGAAATAAGAGGAAAAATATGTACACTTTGCTTTGCGCAATGATTACACACACTTAAGAGCTATCATATAGGCTGTCGTCAGCAGCAGACTTATATAGGATGTCCGATGTCGCTGATTTGATTGGTGTATGTATATACCACCTTGCCCGAAATTTCTTGCGTTTGTTTTTTTGGTACCACTGCCAGTTGCTCGAGAAACACAAGCCAAAAACTTTGTCACAGCCTATCACATAAGGTAACGGTAATTTATGTATAAGGGTGGTTCTTCGCTAAGTGTCTATTTTGGTGTCCCGCTACTTTAACTCGCAATAAATTAAAAAAAATACAATTCTGAAATATTTATTTTGTGGTTTTGTCTTGATAAATATGATCCTTGATAAACAAATTGTTATTTTTCTTCATGTTTGATGCAAACCCCCCGAAAACCCTATGTCCCTATGGTTACGCGTAAAATTACAATTGTCATTATTTATTTGGTAGTGAAATTTTTCTTTTTGGAAATACTCTTGATCACTAAGTATTTACTAGTATAACATATCCTATCTATCAAATAATGCCATAATGTATCAATTGAATCCTAAATTTTACCATTTTTGTTCAAAAAATCCTGTCCCTGTATTTGAGTCATTTCCGTAACGAACATTTTGAAGGGCAGTCTATAAAATTAAAAACACTGAATCCAAAAATTAACCTGGTCATTAAGTACCTGCATGAATTGGCTACTTGGCACACATCATTTATCTCCGGTATCTCCGATGAATATCCATCAAAATACCGACTTTTGCAAAAATGAGCGAAAATATTTTTATTCAGTGTCATTTCCGTAACGCTGTATAACACTATAAATATAGGAAATTAATGTCCGTTTTGATTGGCAGTGCAAACAGGGTTGTGGCCTGTACCCTAATATATAAACAGTCACGCCAGGCATCGCTCTCGAGAGACGTTATACTGGTCTAAATGTTTAAATCATCATTTCCGTAACGGTCATTTCCGTAACTTTTTACCGTTACGGAAATGATTTCTTGACACTTTCATCTGTTCATATTGGCAATAAAATCTGAGTCATGATCAATCTGGTTTTCTCCATTTGAAAGAACCCCCCTCAATGGTTCTTCATTTGTGTTCAGATATTGAGGATACGTAGTAGAATTTATTCAGCTTGACATTTACTGTCTGATTGTCATTTCCATAACAAATAGTGTTACGGAAATGACTTTTAATGGTTTTCCCATTGCTACAACACTGAAAATTAGATGTCGCATAAAATTATTTTGAGGCTCTAAAGATTGGGCCGAGTGCTCATTCTAGTATTTGTGCACTATTGTGAACACATTCCAAGAAAAAAAAATGTGATTTGAAAAACTTTTTTTGTCATTTTTTTAAAGCCAGAAATAGACACTTAGCGAAGAACCACCCATAAAATGAAAAATTTCCCCTCCAGAAAAATGAAAAATACTAATTGTGCTTGAAAAACTACAAATGCCACTGCCAGAAATTTCGGGTAAGCTGCCACAAGCACTGTAATCACATCTATAGCGCACATACCCAATTTTACAACAAATGATGTATAAAAATATCGCTATTACTCCACACTTTTTAATGGATTACAGCCACTTTATTTTGTGACATTTACCACAGGTTGGAGACACAACGGCGAATCCTTCGCAGAGCTAGTGGACCTATATTTGCTGATGATATTTCACAAGACTTAAACCAGATCCTGGATGAGACTTTTGATCGAGTAAGAAATGCTATCGTCCATGAGGGAGGTATGTAATAATTCAACCAATCATGAAAAAACATCTACAGACCAATACATTTACACTTATTAGAGGTTGTAAAGTAGCTAGTCCGAAGGTTGGCCAGTCAGAAGGTTCGTTAGCCCGAAGGTTCGTTAGTCCGAAAATGAAAAAAGGTTCGCTAGTCCGAAAATGAAATAAGGTCCGCTATTCCGAAATTAAAAAAGGTTTGCTAATCATAAGGTTCGCTAATCCGAAAATGAAATACAGTTTGCTAGTCCGAAAATGAAATAGGGTTTGCTAGCCCAAAATTGAAATAAGGTTCGCCAGTCCGAAAATGAAATAGGGTTCGCTAGTCCGAAAATAAAATAGGGTCCGCTAGTCCAAAAATTAATTAAGTTTTGTTGATTTGCAATCTAATTTTTTTTCGGACTAGCGGACCTTTTTTCATTTTGGGACTAGAGAACCTTATTTCATTTTGAGACTAGCGAACCTCGTTTCATTTTGGGACTAGCGAACCTTATTTCATTTTCGGACTAGCGAACCTCTTTTCATTTTCGGACAAGCGAACCTTATTTCATTTTCGGACTGGCGAACCTTTGGATTAGCGGACCTTTTTAAATTTCGGACTAGCGGACCTTATTTCATTTTCGGAGTAGCGAACTTTTTTCAAATTCGGACTAGCGAACCCTCAGGTATAGGAAAATACACTTTCGGACTAGCGAACCTGATTTCATTTTCGCACTAGCGAACTTCCAGACTAGCGGGCTGTTACCGTAAAACACACAGTTGTTAATGACGAAGCTGACCTACACATTTTTATCCCATGCACTTTGTGCTGGGTTTATAAATAGAATCAAGAGCTAAATTCAAAATTATCGGGGATTGAATGGTATTGAGTTTGTGATGAACCATTCTAATCCACCACATCCAGGTTTTAAATTATTTGAAGTATTGTTTCTCGATCAATTTTGACATTTTCTGTAAAGATCTCTATACTCAAAAATAAAACTTTTAATGAGAAATATTCATGAATCCTGTCTTGATGATTCAGAAATATTACTCACACTGTAGTTTTTGATCATGTCATTGAGAATCTCCTTATTAAACATAAAATTTCCTTTTAAATATGCTTACTCAGTCCTGAGTGATACCTGAAAAGCAAATTAATCTTTGGAGTGAACAGGCTTATCTAGACAATTCTGGATCAGGCCTTGATTTGGATTTAAGGATTGGGAAATAATCATCCCAATATATGTATTGACACCATAGATTTAAATTGAGATACAAGGCAATTGGCCATTTTATTCCGGCATGGAGACAAAATTGGGGATATTCGGGTATTTGCCGATAGCTTGCCGATGATGCATCACACCTTGTCATAATGCGCGAATATTGAAGCACACACTTCTGTTTCTACTCCTGTGTCGACGTAGATGATGAATACCAAAATGTTTTATTATTATTGTATTTCTCCACCCTGTTAGTTCTGTTGGTTGTCTGAGTGCAAACCCTCTTACCTCTTATCAAGAATGGAAAGACACAAAACTTAAAATTAGGTTCCTTGACTTTAACAAATTTACCGTATCGGTATGGTTGTTGCTTGTTTCCATGTTTTATAGCGTGAGTTTAACAAAAAGAGGAAAGGATTGGTAAAATTACTTTTTTCTTTTGCCAAAAAGTAGGATCTTTCCTCTTAAATAGAAACAGTTGGCAAGTATGAAACAGGCTTTATGATAAGGGGTGTTGTGATTCATGTTTTTATTGATTTGTGTGATTTTTATTTTAAAAACAAAATTGAAAATAAAAGTACCAAAGTACCCATGTGTGGTCTTTGACACAAAAGATTAAAAAAAGAGATAGCATGGTATAAACCTTAATCACCGTGGCAGCATAGTCAGCCAGCAGTCAATTTGAATCAATGGCCACAGTACTGCACTGCATGGTTTAACCATAAATACTGTGACAAAAATTTTTTTGATCCAAATTCAACATTTTGCTGAGTGGAAACAACCGCAGTGGTATTAGTTTGTATGGCATTGCTGTCAGTCCAACAACAACAATTAATGGTCATGTGTGGGAAAAAGAGAAATTAACCAATCAGAATGACTGGCAATCACTGTATATATTCTAATTTAATAGATTTTGCCATTAATTATGTCTCTCTTCTTTTTTTAAAGCCAATACAGGTTACCATGCTCCAAGGGATGACAGATCTACAGGTGGAGCACCACGTTATGTAATTACAGAACGTCAACTCAAGTTTTTGATTGAATGTGGATTCAAAATTGTCAGAATGGCAGAACTGCTTGGAGTGTCTGCAAGTGTAATTAAAAGAAGAATGTCGTAAGTCCAGTTTAAATTGTTTCTCAAATACTAACCATATTATATATGCATGTGAAACATTGCATATATATTGTTTTCCTATTGGTGTAGTCTTCTCCTTCTCCTTCTCATCCTTCATAAGACTTTTATAAAATGACCCCTAACTCAAAAAGTACATGAGCTCCAAGGACCAAACTTGGCACACATGTGGCCCATAACTAGAGGTAGTACCTTTTGGTAGTCTTAGGCCCAGGGACCCAAGGCCTTGGGTCCCAGGGGCCCAAATGTATATTTATAGAATCACCTTTAGAGACCAAAGTGTAAACACATGTGGGCCATGCTTAGAGGTAGTGCCTTTTATAATGTATAAATTCGACTCTAGCGACCAAACTATGAAAGGTACAAGGACCAACCTTGGTACACATGAGACCGATGAGTAGACCTTGTGCCTTTTGATAGTCTTAGATAGGTATAGAGGCTTGAGCCCTTGAGCCCTAGGTGCCCAAATGTGTATGTATAGAATCACCTCTATAGCAACCAAACTATAAAAGGTACATTGAGGACTAAACTTGGTAGATATGTACCTCATGACTAGGGGAAGTGCATTTTTGGTAGTCTTAGGTCTAGGGGCCCAAATGTATATATATAAACTCACCTATAGCAACCAAAATATAAAAGGTATAAGGACCAAACTTGGTACACATGTGGCTCATGACTAGAGGTAGTGCTTTTTGGTAGTCTTAGGTCTAGGGGCCCAAATGTATATATATAAACTCACCTATAGCAACCAAAATATAAAAGGTATAAGGACCAAACCTCGGGGACCAAAGTTGGTACACATGTGGCCATTGACTACTAACAGGCAGTGACTTTTTCTTGGTCCTACACTCTTAGAAAGAAAGTATCAAATATGAGACAAAAAGGATCAATTTTGATCCTTTTTAGGTATCAAATATGAGCTTATCCTTTAAGGATCAAAGTGATCCCAAAAAAAGGATCAAAAATTTTGATCCGAAAAAGGATCAAATATTTCTTATAAAAAAGACCTGCAAAAAACATCACACTGAAGTGACGCTAGCAGGGTTTGAACCCACGCCGCACTCATACCTGCTGGTAATTACGAGACCAAGGCTTTAACCACTCGACCACGGGGCTGTGTGATGAAATCAACGTATTTATACATGTTACACCATAGTATACATTCCCCGCTGTGTAGCGGTAATGGGGTGTACTCAAATATGAAACAAAACATCACGTTGCATCCAAACGCGGTATCAAAATGTGAGCTCATCCTTTCCGTATCAAAGTAAACCAGAAATACGGATCAAAACTTTGATATTGTAATCAAAAAGGATAAAAATAAAATGATCCTAAAAAAGGATCAAAAATGATCCTTGTGAATTTGATCCATTTGTATATATTGTTCCGCAAAAGGATCAAAAGTGATCCTTAAAGGATCAAAATAAAATGATCCCGAAAAAGGATCAAAAATTTGATCCCGGCCTTCTAAGAGTGTATAAAGGCCTATTGTGTCCCTATGTCCGTAGGGGCCAGCACATGCATAGATGTTCTGGAGTTTTCTAGTTATTATTCTTTTCACGGTTTGGGAGTTAAGTCATCACCTTATGAAGAGGGCATGTCCTAAGAAAGCAGAGAGGCTCAGTCATTTTTTTCATTGACCCCTCCTATACAAGAGCTGAAAATTTTATGACCACTGCCCATACCAATACAACCTAATTTTTTGTGACTAATAAAAATGGGGGTTGCCGACAATCTAATTATCATTTGTGAAGATGTCATGCATTGATATCCTGAAAATACTTGTCTTTGAAGATCTGATGTTATTGACTTTTTAGATCAATATACAGAATAAAAATTTTGCCTTCTTGGATGCTGAAAATGTTTTTAGGATTTTACCCCATAAAGTTTGGTGATCCCATATTTTTTTAATTTTTTGTTAAGTTACTCACAGTGTAAGAAATTCATTAGAGATGGTATTATGTTCCATAAAAATTTATTCAAACTTAACAAAACAAAATACTGCCGGTAGGGTAGGTTATCATTGTTGTCAAAATGTGTATCAAAATCTTCATTCTTGCAAGTGTACCTGAAGGTGACATGCCCCTGGTATTAGCATAGTAGGCCCAATGATGAAAAAAAAACCCGAAAAGAGCACAGCTTATTATCATATTTGTTGTGTGTTATTGTTATTGCAGTGAATATGGCTTGAGTATCCGTAGTACATATGATGACATAGATGATAATGCCCTTGACCAATTGGTTCAACAAGCAACAAATGGTAATCGCCTTATTGGTGCTGAAGGTGTACGAGCAAGGCTCATTGGGCTGGGTCATCGAATTCAGAGGCAAAGAGTTCGACAGAGTCTTGTGAGAGTCGATGGCGGAGGTGCCGCTCTACGATCAGCCCCTCCTATCCAGAGGAGGACATATACTGTTGCTGGGCCCAACTCTCTGTGGCATGTGGATGGTAACCACAAGCTGATACGGTAAGTAAATGTTAGTGTAATCTGATTCTACAATATTCATTGGTATACATATATATGAATACCAGAATGCAACACTGACTCAAGTCTTCTTTTTGTTCAAAAATGAGTTGTACACTTTTTGTGAAAGATTAAATAAATCCATGCCTCAACTGATCTTCCTCCCAAGTCATTTATCTAGTCCAAATTTTCAAAATTCATGGACTTCGGTCAGTTTTGAATGTATCAAAGTAGTAACAACCATACTCCTGACCAAATTTGCTCTTGAAATCAGGAGCTAATTTAGTGTATGTGTAGATTTTGTCTTCATGACTTAGTAAACAGGCAAAAATTGAAAATCATGATGTGAAATACTATATTTCCGATTGAATTTATCAATGAAATTTGGCTTAGACAAGTAGAACATACATACAAACATGTCACTGCACATGAAATTTAATATGTTAAACACATATTAATGCAACATTGACCCAAGTTCACTGAGTAAAATGACCCTGTAAAACATTACAAGCACATATTTATTACAGTAAAAATCTTGTTTCATATGCTAATTCTATTCATTAACATACCCTGTGAGCCACACATATCTTAAATATCTGACATACCATGAAGTTCTCTTATTTTTTCTTGAATAACTATTCCAGTGTACTTGGGTTACTGCTGCATTCCAATATTCATACATGAGAATATTTGTAGTTAAACCCAAGAATTTCATTCTTAACTTCATTCTTTGAACATGAAAGAGTCATTTGATATCCATGACTGTTTTCCCAGACAAGTTGTATAATGTGCTGTTCAAACATACAACTAAAAGACAAGCAGTGCATTTTACAATAGTGTACCATAACTTCACACCAAATTGCTGATGTACTACAACCTTGCGCCACCATAGTGGTTGGTAACATGTTATATAAAATTTAGAAAGGGTGCACACGGGTCTTTTTTTATGTGTGTAGATAGCTTGCTCATCTAGGTAAATGCCCATTGATACATCAATAGACCACATTTGTTTTTCCCATAATGCATCTTGAAAGTACCATAAAATGTGCGAACGACCATATTCCTAAGTTGTGCAGTTTCATCACCTGCCAAGTAAGTTATATTATGGACAATTGCGCAGAAACTCCTGACTGCGGTACTTTCAAGAAGTATGTTATAAGAAAATGGTGTATATTCTTTGAGTAAAAGATTTCTTCGAAGAACTTTTGCAAACATTCTTCAGGGAAATTTTTGACAGAAAAACCTGTGCGCCATTGAGTCTGTGGTGTGGACCACTGGTGGTGGCAGAACGTGGTGGCAGAACTGTAACTCAGCACATGATTAGACAAGATAAGATGCTGACACTGACCCCCATTACTGTACCCATATGTTGGCATGTGAAGTCAGAAGTGATGTGACACAAAGCATTACTTTTTTTGGCCTAATGTGTGTGTTGACATTGATGAGTCATGTCTCCTTCAGTTCAGGTCACATTAGTGTCATCTGAGAGGACTACAGCTGTTAGCATGTGTAGATAGTGGCATATACAACCAAGTATCAACATTTTGATGACTCTACCTAATAGTTGAACAGAACTATTTATACAGGCTGTACCCTTCACTCCTCAGTAACTCAGCTCAGTGAAGAATGAGATTCAAATTAGGGGATCCATTCAGCATTACTACAGCAGCAAAGAGTATTTTGTCTCAGAAGTGCAACTATCTGAGCACTCAAGTGCTTATACTTGCATACGCACAAATGACGTAAATACCGCAAGTTATGTATTCCGTCAATCAAGTAATTGTAGCTTTCTACCAGAATGCAGACAGCTTTACTATACATGTGTGCAGGGTCAGTCCATGTGTGTACGTAAGGGGGTTTCGTGATGAAACACAACAAATCTCCAGGTTTCGTCCCAATTTTGCATTTCAGATGTGTTTCATTAACAAGCCCTCACTTTACTTCATAATTTGAGAACCATCTTGTTTATTTTTCCATGTCCAAATTGAATGAAAATTTATCAATTGTATGTTTTTTGCACCATAAACTGCATGGTTAATTTTTTGTGTTTTATTATTTTTTATCACCAGATGGAAATTTGTAATCCATGGTGGGGTCGATGGTTACAGTCGATACCTAACCTTCCTGAAGGTATCCCCAAACAACCGGAAAGAGACTGTTTTAGGACATTTTCTTGGTGCAGTCAATAAATACGGAGTGCCATCAAGGGTCAGAGTAGACAAAGGTGGGGAAAACAACGAACTTTGTAATGTAATGGACATGCTAAGAGGCCCGAACAGAGGATCCAGTATCCGTGCACGGTCAGTTCATAACCAACGGATTGAGCGTGCATGGGTAGATGTGTGGAAGGGCGTTACAAATCTGTTTTATGACCTATTTCATTTCAATGAAAGCGAGGGGATACTGGACATAGACAATGAGATTCATATGTGGGCTCTTCACTATGTCTATCTGCCTAGAATAGACAGAGAGCTGCAGTGCTTTTGTCAGCAGTGGAACAATCACGGCTTAAGAACAGCCCACCACGAAACTCCATTGCAGCTATTTGTGGGTGGAGCACTGGGGCTTGCTAATTCTGGGCACACAGCCATAGCAGATTTGTTCCAAAATGGATCAGCTGCTCATCAAGACCTAGGGGCTGTTGTATTCAATGAAAGTGACGAAACTTCGAGTGGAGACAGAGTGCTGGTACCAGAAATACCATGCCCATTGAGTGATGATTCACTCGATGACTTGCATCAAGCAGTGGATCCACTTGCAAGCTCAACTGAACTTGGAGTTGACTTATACTCAAGAACAGTTGAGTTCATCAATAGCCTAGGTAATTAGAATTTATAAGTTAAAATTCCACATGAAAATGAAAACTCATAAAACTTCAGACTGGGTGGACCCACAACTGGAATAAACTGTTTTTGTGATCCAACTCTCTAACTAATCATATTGTTGTTTGTTTTGCATAATATCATACCTGAAATGTTGTGTTTAGAGAATTGTTAAATTGAAGTTTTGGCAAACTGAAAAACGTTGCTGTCAAAAATGGTATACTTTCTTTCTTATTCATATCTATAACTTAATACATTTTTGCTGGTTTACAAAAATTAAATTGTGCACAAATTAAATATAATCAAACTGATAAATCACACCAGTTGATAAGATAGCTTGCAAGCCATTTTATACTATGAGCTTTAGTATGACATTTACATGTAAATTACCATATCTTTCTTTCTTTGGTTATGTCGTTATATACATAAAAATGCACTTCACCAACTTATCATTTGACATTCAAATGGTTTACATGATTATAGTATACGGACAAGGATCCTCTCATCAATGAGTACAATCCCTGCATGCATTGCGTTAATGTGAAGTTTGGTTTATAATAGGCCTATGTATTAAACTGTGAGGCAACTAACTGGACTACTTGTAGAGCAAAGATCACTGGTATATTATCTCCAAAAGCTGTTAATAGAGTAATGAGCTTGAAAGACTTTTATATGGTTCGGAGGATTTTTTCTTTAAGTATTTCATCATCACAAAAATATATCTGTACAATAAGATGGACATTTGAATGTTCAAACCATGCGCCGTTGAGGTAATGTAATTTTATAATGTGACATAATTCATAGTCAGCGAAGGAACAATGCAGAAATGTGTTATGCAAATCCTTATACCTCTCACCATGAGTGGAAAGACCCATAACTTTTAATGGGGTGCCCTGGCTTAAAAAAATTACTATAGTTGTTGAGTTGGGGCACAAAAACAGTTTATGCCAATTGTGGATCTACACAACCTTAAACAGAGTTTTCTTAAAATAATTGTGGATCCATACAAATTGTTAAAGGTACTAGCCACGATTCCACATGGATTTAAAACAGGCCTGATTTAGTGGGAAGAATCTATAGGCCAGTCCCTTAAAGTTGTGTATTTCGATCACTTTCACTCAAAAATCAATTTGGAGATTTTGATACAAGATGAAAGCGTATATTTTTCTCATAACCCCTGTAAATTTTTACGACCATATTATATTCCATTATGTTTCGTTGAAGGGATAATGTCAAAACAGTACTGAATCACTGGAATGTCTTTGTTAACAATAATAAATATCCTATACTGAGTGAGTCAAACAAAATCTGCAATAGTTAAATAGAAGTCATATTTTATGAACAAGAGATACCATGAACATGAAATGTATATATCTAAATAGATCAGAGATTTACCTTTAAAATTTATTACGGACTGTTCTTGTTCTTTTGAATTTTGCTTGAATTTATAGAAGGTGGATGCACATGGTACACCTGATCGGGAGAATACACCCCGGAATCTCTGTTTCACTTCTGCCTAAAACTTGGTGGTAAACTAAACCTCAGCAATAAGAGCACGTTGCTCATTTGTGAACTGATCTTGAGGCATTTTAAACAGTGACTGAGTGATAAGCTCTCCCTTTAAAGATAGTACCCCCCAAACATGTCATTTTGCACTCGGAAAGACCGCCTAAATTATCTTTTATATGTAAATTAATTTTCACTGGAGCAAGGTAATCGGTTTGTGTTATTATTCAAGAGGTGCATGCACAAAATTCAATTCAATATTGGTACTTACTCGTTATGAACTGTCATTTGACAGGCATGCTCATTTGGACAGAATTGTTTTCATACCATAATATTCAAATAAGGATATCTTCGCAATGCGTTTATCAATGTGCACCTTTCTTTCACCCCTTTGAAAGCTTTATTCGTGATCTATATTTAGTAATTAATATTTGTTCGAAATTACTTTTGTTCTTAAAACATGGCTTCCATCTAATTATTGCAGTTTTTTACCCTGCCAAAGACTTTGGCAGGGTATTGTTTTTCACGTGTTTCTTGCTTCTTTACCCTGCCAAAGGCTTTGGCAGGGTTCTGTTTTTCCCATGTTTCTTTCTTTCTTCTGGCAACACTTTGATGTCTCATAACTCTGGCATACAATGACCGATTTCATATCAAACTTGGGTGAAGGGACCAAGGTCACCTCCCATTTATGTCACCTGACCCCTGACCCCTCAAAGGTCACGTAGGGGTCACGGGGTCAAAAACTTGATTTTCATCAAAAAAGTTTCAACTCTTGTACATTACATGCTATGGTCATGAAATTTGGGGACATGAAACCTCTTGACATTGTCCACAAAATAGACCTCACAAATATCGAAGCATCCTTAAAATATGGAGAAAGTGTCATTTCTATCTGTGCCTGGGTTTGCCCATGTCATAGACATACTGTTGTGACCGTTTTTTTTTTTTTCAATTTCATCCATCTCCTTCTAAGTAATACTCTTTAATAAATCACCTCTTAGTGCAACCCATCAAGTACAAAAGCCACAATGACCAAACATGGTACACAGATGTCCATTGACATGAGGGAATGTGTCTTGGGCTCAAGGGCCAAAATGTCTGTACATGAAATCACCCCTAACTCTCATTAACTACAAAAGCAAGAAGGACCAAACTTGCAGATGCCCCTTTGCCTGAGGTATAGGGCCTTTTGGTAGTTTTTGACCCAGGCCAAAATGTTTATATATAAAATCACCTTTATAACATTTGAATACAAACAAGGACCAAACTTGGTACGTATATGCCCCTTTACCCGAAGTAGCGTGTTCAGTAATCTGGTGCCCAAGGGCTCCTATTTGGGCTCTAGGGGCCAAAATTCATACACATTAAATCATCTGCAGATCTTAAACTACACAAGCCACTGGGACCAATTTTGGTATACATCTTTAGATGCACCTTGACATGAGGTAGGGTTTGTTTGGTAGCCCTGTGTCCAAGGCCCTGGGCCAAACAGTTTATACATAAAATCACCTATTCACCTAAACTACAAAAGCCACAAGGACCAAATTTGTTCACAGATGTTCCTTTACTTGGAAAAATGTCTTTTGGTAGTCTTAGGCCGACATTTTTATACATAAAATCAAATCTAGCAAACAGAAGCCACAAGGACTAAAGTTGTTACACATATACACCATCACATAAGCAAATGTTTTTAGTAGTTTTAAACCGAAGGGGCCCAGGGCCTTAGGCCTGGTGTCAAATCGTCTATACATAAAATAACCTTGTGGCTTAGTACTTTAGCAAAGGACCAACAAGTTGGAACATATTTTCCCCATATAGGGCCCAAATGTAAGTGTATGTATATAAAGTCACCTCTAGCGACCAAACTATAAAAGCTACAAGAATTAAACTTGGTATATACATTATGTGCCCTGTGAATAGAGGATGTGTCTAATTGTAGTCTCAGGCCCAGTGCACAACACTGTTAAGTAAAAATCCCTCATTTTGGAACTGGTCCTCATTTTGGTGCTCATTTAATTACTACTTGTTTCAGTACTTGTTTCGAAAAACAAGTACTGAAACAAGTGAAAAAAACACTTGTTTCAGTACTAGTTTTCCAAAACAATTACTAAAAAGGCCCATTAGCCCCTGGAGCCTTTGGAAGGCTAAATTAGGCAAAGATCTTCTGGAGTTGTCTAGTCGTTTAATATTGTTTTGTCATAACATAGTGGGCTATGGAGATTTCTTAATGTCAATAACCTGAAAATGAAGGATTGGCTGGAGTGAAATTTTCAGCATTTCATTTTTATGTTCTATCCAACAAGACAGAATAGAAAGGGGCGAGGCATCAGAATTGAGGACCCTAGAACTAAAAGGGGATTAAGTCACAAAATCTTAAAAATTGAGTCGAGTCAATTTCCTGCTACAGAATTATCATTTCTACATTCTGTGCAAGTTTTGTAGTAATTTGATGATCAGAGCAGGCATAAGAGTCACTGCGAGATACAGCAATACCATTCAAGACAACACAAATGATTATGATGTTTGTGCCATTTTCCCGGGCCATTTTCTCAGTTTGTACTCAATGTGACTTAACCCCCTTCTGGTTCTAGGGTCCTCAATTATTGATTGCACTTTTTAAAAAAAAAACGTAACTAGCAATTGATTGAAACCAACAAAATTTAGTGAGATTACAGGCCCTTTACGCATTTTTATGATATAAATTGTAACATAAAAACATAAATGTATTGTACAGAAAGGGCCTGCAATCTCATAAATTTTGTTGCTTTCAACCACGCATATTCTTTGCCGTACTGTTAAGCTGAATTCATACTCGATGCAAACGCACGACGCACCGAGCATGAGCAGTAAAAGATTTGAGGAGTTCCGATCAATCAATATCCAAACGCAACACCACTTGCGGCAACGCAAATCGAGTTGAGAAAAGCTGAACTTTCCATTGCATTTTCATATATGGCTGCATGTGCTTCATGACGCAGTCCGTTTGCGTTTTTTGTGTGAATTCATTTGCGGTGCCGTTTGAGGTGTAAATTATTGGAAACGCAACGCATTGCATTTTAAGTATGAATTCAACTTTATACATGTCAGAGCTACTCCTGACAAAATAAAGATTGACAGTTCAAAACTTGTCGGATGGCGAACCTGTTAAATTCTACCAATGTTTATGAACTCCCATCGTAAAAGCCTTTCTATTATACATGTAGACATACATTGTAGATAATGACATTGTATATGTTACGTGATGCTCAAATATATATATATAAGTGCACTATTGAATAGAAATAAAGCCATCAAACACATATGATTACGATTAGAAAGATACTTGTCATGTATAATTTTATTTGCTGTATTAAGGCATTGAAAACATGTGAACAGAGACTTACACATTTAACATTTAGAATTACTATGCAAATAAAGTGGTATAAAGAAATGCAGACCCAATATTTCTTTTATGCTGTTTTCAAACTAATGTCGCTTTGCAGCTTTGTAGCTCCAGTTGTCTGCTATGTTTCACACTTTTGTAGCTTTGCAGCTTTGTCGCTTTGCAAAGCGATGTCGTGTGGCAACATTTTGCCGATATCGATTACATCAGCGACATTGTAGCTTTGCCGCTGCAGCAACCAGAAGCGACAAGTTTACGCCCATATTTGGCGTAGAGCAGCGACAAAGCTTCAAGCGACATTAGTATGAAAGCAGCATTATAGGCCTACTGTACAAGTTATGGCAAAAAACTAAACATCCATTAGATCACAAACAAACAATATGACTAGTAATGGTGGCGCCTGTAAATTTGGCTTTAAGTAAGCAACTCCTCCATAACGAGGTTTGACACATGGGTATCATAATTATTTTCAGTGATTATACTATGATATGCGACATGAAATCTCATTTGTCAACAAAACTGGGCATGTAAAATTTTATAAAAACCTATGTTTAATTGTCAATTTATGGCTGCTTATAAGCAGTTGAGCTTTAAAGTGTTGCATAAATAATTTAATGCTTATTAGTCGTTCTTTATTTACAACCAGTTTAAAAGTTTTTACGATAGTTCATAAAAAAGTTACAAAATGACTTATCATAAAGAAATAGTACATTATTATAATATGTAAGTCTACGTCTAAAACGGTTCATTAATTTTATTCGAACATTTGGTTTTCCCACAATAACCAACTCTTTGATATCAACTTTATGTCGACGTCGACAAAAATTTATTGCGACATATCGACATGAAAAAACAGTCTCGACAGAAACCTTAATAATAATAGTAAGACGTTTTTAGGCGCTTAATACAAAAAAGCCTCTGAGCGCCGATACATGAAAAATCTTAACGTACACAACATAATACAAATTTAAAAAATACAATAACATTTAAACCATTAAAGTATATACAAATACAAATACATTTTCCTCCAGCACAGATTTCTGCATAAGTTTAAAAAGTAGAGAACAATGTTGAAATTGCAGAATTAGCAATAGTATTGTTCAAATAAATAAGTTTTAATAGAAGTTTTGAAAATGCTAAACTTTCTTATCCTGCGAATGTCCTCAGGCAGATCGTTCCACAAAGATGGTGCTTGGACAGCAATATTAATAATAATATTTATTGGTGCTATATATCAATAAAAAGCCAAAGATATGTGTGTAAAACATTCCTTTTATGTCATAGATTGCAGGTAATCAAAAGAAATTTCAAGTTTGCATTAGATCTGAAAAGGCTAATTTTAAAATAGGGGCAGTATTTATCGTTTTCGTATTTGATTTATTGGGTTTGAATTTGACATTGCAGCTATGCATGCCATCATTACTGTCAATAATTCTTTAAATAAAATGAAAAAATCTCAGAATCCTTGAGGAAAAGTTATTTGGGGATGATGCTGGACTTAAGGACCTGAAGTCGCTTTTTCAGAATTTTGGCTCCTGGCCAATATCATGTTAAGAAAAAGCTTGGTGAAATTCTATCAGTACATAGATTTTCTTATCTTGAACTACCACAAAATCAAGTTGAATTATGCAGTGCATAACAAAAATCCATTTCCAATAATATAAATGCCAATTAAAGGCAATTTTAAGATTGAATGTGTTATGGTATTTACACTACTTGAGTATCTGTAGCTGGGTATTCTCACGGTTACGGAAGGACAATCACAGATTTTTTTATGTATTTGAAACACATACATTGCCAAAATTGAATTGGATAAAATAAAACTAATTCCATATTTAGTTGAGTATACCTGAAAGCATTCATATTTAATAGGAATTTTTTAAATAAAAAATTTCTGTCGCAAATATACATATTAATGAGGTCAGTTATGGAAGGACAGCAAAACGGACATGGTTTTTCACTTTTTTAAGTACATTTGTGAAAATTTTTAT
>JXSR01S075502.1:55702-83779 GCA_000969725.1 Ophiothrix spiculata | reverse complement strand
AGGCCGGTCACGGAAGGACAGCAAAACGGACAATGGTTTTTCACCTTGAGTACATTTTTGAAAATTTTTATGACATTTATGAAGTAATTTTATTTCAAAGTTACTGAATGCATTGCTTGGTGTTTCTGCAATAGTTTGCCACATTCCACTTTAAAATATTCCCTATGGTTATGTTTTAATAATGCGAAATGCGAAGGGATTATGGTAACGGAAAGACGGTTATGGAAGGACAATTTGTCCGCTGATTTTGGGGTGCAATGAACAGTGAAGCCAAGTCAGGATTAACAAAAAATACAACCTCATGTGTAAATTTGTTCCTTATTTAAGCCATTTAGAACAATAACACCCAAGTAAACAACCAAGAATGGGTTGAAAAAATAAATAAAAATTACTACTTTTCATTATGAAAATCAAGAAATTTTACCAAAAATTTGGCTTTTAAAGAAACTTCATAGACACTTTTGTTCAGTCTTTTCAAATTTAGGTTCGTTTCATAGAGCTTCAAAATACCTTTATATAGTAGCATTTTTCATTGAATAGTGACATCCTTTTTTCAATATTTTTCTCATGTCCACTTTTACGTGAAATGGCCAGCTATTAACCATCACTAAAATCAGAAGTTTAAAACATATAACAATAAAGATAACCTTTTGAACATGATATTATAAATCATCGTTGACAATCTGAAGAAATCGACATAAGATCACTTGGTATTATACACTATATTTTACCATACTGTATGGTACATCAAAAAGTAAAACACATCCAACAATATTAATGTAACTTAACCATACATTTTACAAATGCTGTAATTTTGGATTGTTTTAATGTATGCTACTTCCATACAGAAACAGGCTTCCAGTTTTGGGACGGGTGAATATGATTATTTTCATTATTTATAGTCCTGATTTGTGTTATTCCATTTATAATTGTGATCTTTATAAATGAAAATAATGGTACTAATTTACCCATGTTTGGTCCTTGATACGGAACATATATTATACAAATATTGACTGCTTTGAGGGGCATGGTTTAAATTATTTTCCAGAGGTAATCTCAAAACCATGAACATCTCTCTCCTTGATTTTGTTTTGTATTGCTACTTTATTCTCATGCACCTGGATCTCATATAGCCAATTTTGATGTTAGCAATATGATTGTATTCCTATAATATGAGTGTGTTTTTATAATGCATATTTAGACAATAATAACTGCGCACCATCTTTTTTGAGGTCATTGTTTAAAATCGGAGGTGTTTGTTTTGGGCCGAGGTACTTTTCTGAGGGAGCGTAGCTCCCGAGGAAAAGTACCGAGGCCCAAAACAAACACCAACGATTTTAAACAATGACCGAATTAAAAGATGGTGCAAAGTTATTATTGTCATTAATAACCGTAATTTTATCTTTAAAATCCTTACTGATTTTGACCAAAAACGGGTGAAAATCATAATTTTATTTAGTTTGTTTCTTTGCCATCTGCTAAAACATCGATCGGTCTAGGCACTGCGTCCGCGTTGCGTTTAGTCAAACGCGACTTCCGCGATATCATTACGTGCGCGTAATGCTGCGTTTAAAGCATACGCGCTACGCGGGTCATTAACAGAAGTCATTTTTACCTGATAATGACCGCGCAGTAGTTTGCGTAAAAGTAGAAATAATCTTACTAGATTGGATCGCGCTATTACGCAGGATATTAATGGGTGCTGGTCACTTCTTGTATATAATTGTTCATATTTTTAGTTTAAATATTTTTACTCTTGCTTATATAATGTATTTTATGTATGTGTAAAGTGCATAGATCTGCGCTATACAAGCGCCTTTTTATTATAATTATTTTATTATTATTATTATTAAAATGCCCGAAGTGAAGCTGAGGGCATGTTTATGGTTTTGAGATCACCAAGAGGAAATAATTTTAACCATACCCAAACAAAAAGCAGTCAATGTTCGTTTTACATAGATTTTTGTCCTCTGGTTGATAATTTTACCACTAAAAGCGCCTGATGACAATTTACGACATTTGACCATGCCGTATTGTGCGCACAAGATATCTAGCTTACACACTGCATCGCGTGTTTTACCATAAATGCTTAAAGTTGTGTGCTTGCAGCATGAGTTACATGAAGCAAAATACACTGAGCGGGCCTAGTGAAAAATTTGCCCCATGCTTAGTAAATATATAGGGCCTAGTTAAATCCAGGCCCTCACTTTTAACCAATCAGAGGACAGGAATCTATAAAATTTGATATATAAAAAATTATAATGTGCATGGGTTCCACCATATTACCATGTTATAATTTTATATATGTGTGGTGCTCTGGCAAAATAAGCGGAAAGTCGCAATTGAAGATTTTGAATAAATGGCTGTTAAAGTAAAAATATGGTGAAAAGATCAAATTTCGTTTTTTGACATAAAACGCACTAATGCATAGGTATTAAACTAAACCTCGTGTTTTTAAGGTCAATTATGCCAGGAAGTTCATGGGTAATTGATCGCGTTTTGCTATAATACACTATAGTAATCAGTAACTTTGAAATCGATTTGCGACAATTTTTACTGCAAGTTTTTGAGTGGGCTGTCTTGTATTTCGATTTCAAAATAAAGGTTGTAGAAAAAAAGTATCACATATTATATATCTTTCGAAACCTGAGATTACAGAGAATTAGAATATGCCATAAACTCAATTTTGAAAATCGTGACTTTCCGCTCATTTTGACAGAGCACCACTCATATAACGATTTTACCAGAACTTTTATCAACGAAATTCCACAGTATGATAAACCTTTACATGTTGAATGAGTTGGATGATACACGCTCATGATTATAAGCTGAATTATGCGGTCTTAGAATCTGGCATCATTGAGGTTCCACTATATTAACATGTTATAAAGATGTAAATTAAACTAAATTATAATACTGCATCTGTGGTAGTTCTCTCAGTTTTTGCACTCAAAAATAAATGTAATGCACAACTGTGCACTACTGTACAAGTTAAAATTTCATGTGCTCAAAATGATTCCACATTAGTTATACAGAGGTATCAACATTCAGTGTTTTTCTATTGCAGTCACCAACCAGTTAAATACCATAAAAGGGATTAAAAAAGGCTCAATAGAAAATCATCTTCTCTGGCATTTGCCCGAGAATGGCGGTGAAGATTTCACTGGCATTTATCCTCCAAAAATTGAAAAAGTATAATTTTTTGCAGTGAAATACCGGTGAGCCTGCAATGGAAAACTGCACCGTTCTGCCTCAGTGTGCAAGCCAGTTAAGATAGGGGATAACCAGCAGTTGTATTTACTGATATACCTATTAAATTTATTACATTATTGTATTGTCAGTTTTATATCATGATTACAGTGATTTGAGCCGTGCAATAGTTTGTACTATAGCACGACATGAAGCAAACCTGTATGATATCATGATATAAAACAAATATTGAATGCCTATGCATGTGCAAAATTAAATATATCATTCCAGTCAAATTTGACCTCATGATATATTTTGTATAATATCATGATTGCAGTGATTTGAGCCGTGCAAAAATTATTTTCCATTGCACAGCATGAAACATACCTGGTGATATCATGATATAAAACAAATATTGAATGCCTCTGCACATGCAATAGTATACAAATATAATGAATGTTATGAGTGCAATGGGAAGAATATTCTCATGAGATGAAAGATGAAATGTTCCATTTTACGAGGCGAAGCCGAGTTAAATGGAACATTTCATCTTTTATCGAATGAAAATATTCTTTCCATTGCACTCATAACATTCATTATTTGTTTTATATAACTCATACAAAGATTCTTGCCATTTTATGCATTTCTAAGGCCAAACAATGGTAAAAATCAGCAAAATTCAAAACAGAGTGCTTTTTTTTTTATTTTCCACTGCACGGGTCGAGTGCAATGGAAAATAAAAAATGCACTCTCATCGAATAGTTGAAAATGGAAAAAATGATGAACATCCTTCAACCAATCAAATGACTAGAATCTTTGTATGAGTTATATAATACTAAATATATCATGAGGTCAAATTTGGACTTTTCTATTTCACGAGGCGTAGCCGAGTGAAATGGGTCAGTCCAAATGTACCATTGTTTGGCCTTAGAAATGCATAAAATGGCAAGAATCTCTGTATGAGTTATATAAAACAAATAATGAATGTTTCAATTCGTGCAATGGAAAGAATATTCTCAATCGATAAAAGATGAAATGTTCCATTTAACTCGGCTTCGCCTCATAAAATGAAACATTTCATCTTTCATCCCATGAGAATATTCTTCCCATTGTACTCATAACATTAATTATTTGTATACTATTGCACTATCAGGCATTCAGTATTTGTATAATATTATTTTCCTGGTGCAAATGTTGGGTATTTCATCGGTATTGCATTGCAATAAGAAAACAACGTCTCTCACTGATATTATCTGGAGGCCCTGATACTTGGAATGATACCGTAAGTTCAATTACAATGACATACAAGATATGGTGTCACAATGTTCCCAACAGAAATGCATAGCAAATGCATCTTGAAAACATTACTAAACTTTGATCAAGACCAAATAATTAATCATTTTAACATCGTGACTTGATACAGATGAGCGTCTGCATGAGATGCAGCACACTTTGTACAAATGGCCCAAATATCATCTAAAACTCCAAAAGAATCCATAAAAACCTTACAATTTCTATGTTGGGAAATTTTTCCCCACATGTACTTGTTTTACTGACTATTAACCCATGGGACAATATCTCACCCAACTTTAGTATCATGTTTGCCTTTCACCATGGTATTTGATTTGGGTAATTTTGATTCAAAAGTGTTGCCACCAAAAGGGAAAATAATTGAATTGTCATAGGTTTTTTTTTGCATGGTCAATCAGTATTACAGTATGATTGCCAAAGTCACAATGAGTGCACAAGCCTTGAATTCTGAATACCGACTCTGATCTTGGTGTAGAATGTACCATACCACTAAGTTAATCTTTAGGCAGTATTTGGATTTTTCCCTAATATCAAATTTGTACTTACTTTAGACAAACAATGTCGACTCTCTCAACTTAATTTTCATTTATGTTTTCTTGCATGTACTGTACATTATGGTAGTGCACATATATGGTTTAGAGGTAGCATTTGATCTTTTACGAATTGAACCCATGACAACTCATGCATTTCAATTAGTCTGCCAGAGTAGTCTGTAAATTAAAGTATATCATGGCAACCTTCTTTTTTTTCTTCAAATCAAAGCATGAACTGAAAATATCAAAAGAGAAATCTATATGATGAGCAATAAATTATTGACCTTCACATACTCATGCCTGCTGGTGCTTCTTGTACAAATCAAATTAAATCAGTACTTGTATAGTATTAACAATAAACATACAAAGTTGGACTTGACAAGGCATGGTCACCTCCAATTAAGCCTCCAGAAAATATCTTACATCAAGGGCACAATCAACTTATACTTTGCATAACATATTATGAAACATACAAAAATGAGAGGTCAACTCCCGGGGGAGGGGGTGGGCACTCACGTATGTGGGCAGGGTATAATACTCCTTTTTTGTCGACTGCACATATACCAATATGGAAAGTTTCATAAGGCCAAAAAAAATATTGTTTGTTTGTCCTCGCCCGACCGACCGTCAAAATTTGGCCCGACCGTGTGCTTTATAAAGTTTTTTTTCATTTTCCAACTCGTATTTGAGGCTTTTTCATGCATAAAGATAAAAAAATCACAAAGAAAATCATCAAATCGTAAAATATGATATGAATTGACATGAAGACCTAAGAATCAGCAGTTAAGTTTATTTCTTGTTCAATTTTTCAATTCTTTAAGGTGAATTTCATGTACATTTATCACAAAAAAAAGCCGACCTACCGACCCTACCTTTTCAGAGGCCGTTATGGACAAACAAACAATTTTTTTTTTGGCCTAATTGCCCATGTCTGAAGATGGCATGCCAAACCTGTATATGAAGAGCTTGTTTCCAAAACCTCTTACATCCACCCCGACATTTGATTCCTTTCAAATATTCACTTTCTGTTGCAATTAAAATTGATAAATGTGCTCAAATCTCATAGAATACATTCCAATTGTGGACTACTTTCATTGTAAATATTCTACTATACACACAAATGCATTAAAAGTGGGAAGGAATATTTTGCAGAAGTGGATAGAAGAGGTTTTGCAACCAATGAGACCTTTTTAACTGGTTTTTCTACATGTAAGTATGTATTTCATGTTAGAACCCTAAAGTAGTTTTACAATCGTATAATTCGAATTTTGTGGATATATTCTATTCAAAACTTCAATAAATATCAACCTTTGTCATTTACTATGAGTTTGAGTTGAAATTTGGCTAATTTTACCGTGACCTAAGCTCCAAATGAGTGACATGTCGGAGTGGATGTAAGAGGTTTTGGAATCCGGCTCTTCATATATACCTTTAAAAATTTGTAAAAATGTTGCCATGTTCAATAATTGTGCCCCTCATGTGAAGTATAAAGGACTCATATGTATCGTGTATTGGCAGCTCTAGTGTATGGCTGCATGTGTGGGCAGATGGATATGCGGCGATTTGTTTGTTGTCATCACACCTGTCCTCTAGATGTTTGAATTCGATCGTCAGATGTGGATCGAATCCAAGGAGGGGAACCTCATCTGCCCCGGTCACAAATATCAGGAGCCGTGTGAGCTGATGTTTGTCTGCAAATTAACATATATAGATTATAAATTAGTAATTACTCACACTGCCTGAGTTACGCTTATAAATACATTATAAATATCATGTTTGCGCATAACTCCAATATACATGCATGTATCGACTCTGCCAAATTCACACCATAAAACTTGTAGTGTAACGTCTCATCCAGATCACTCTCAGATAATTGGAGGTCAAATCTCCAAATGTTCAGGAACTTAATATAAGGTCAACTCAGGTCAGTTAGGATCACTTACATTGTGGTCATAATTCCATAAATTCTGTTCAATCAAGAACTTCTAATCAAACGTACATAACTGAAAAACGGCACCATGGACAGCAGCCACCAAACAATTAAAACAGTAAAAACTAGCTGTTTTAAGAATCTTAATGAACATTTTTTTAACACTTAAAAGTCAAAATTTTAAATAAATTTTGTCATATTTATGATGTTGATGATGCTTTTGACACATTTCAGAAAGAATCTATTGTCCAATGAAGTATGATATCATTAAAGATAATTTTCTGAGTGGATTAATGGAAATTATATTATTTGAAACTGTGTGATGATCATATAGGTACGATTACTATCATAGGGTTCCCAAAGTCACAAAAAAGCCAATAAATTAATAGGACACTCATTATACAAATATGGAATGCCTGAGAGTGCAATAGTACAAAATATATCATGAGGTCAAATTTGGGACTTTCCCCGGGTGCCACTTGAGCCATGATTGTTTTAATCACCGATCAAAATTTGCACTGTGAGTAGGAAGTTTTAAAAACCTATCTTTTTCCAAAAGTGTAGGTATCTTATCATGTATTTTCCCTGATGATTTTATACTAATTTTTGTGTTTTATAAAGTGTTTTTAAGATTTTAATCATCTTGTTCTAAATGTATGTACATATACATTTCCATGTTATTGTATATCTGTATTTCTAAATTGCAGAGTGCTTTGATCTATTTTGGAAAGGTGCTCAATAAATCCATATATTATTATTATTATTATTTATATACTTTGTATTCATCGTTAAGAGGTAGGGTTTTGTTGTCATCAGAATCATGAATTGCATATTTATATACAATTTATAACGTTTACTTTGTAACATTTGTTTAAGTTCTAAAGCGAACATGTTGATAGTCACGACAGAGGTATGACATTATCCTCACCTTCCAATTCATCGAGAAAGTCAGCCCAGAATGATAGGACCCTGTCCTCCTTCATTCTTCTGTTGCTGCCTGTGGGTGACGTTATGTTCCTAAACAAACAGACCACCTCTCTAGCCGTGATTGGCTTATCAGTGCCTGTGTCGGTAAACCCAACTTCCCATATGTCTGGGTTTTCTTTCATTGCATCTAGCACACCCAGCATCTCCAGTCCCGATGCAAACCTAATATTATAGGAAAACAGAAATCAGGTGAATGCAGTGTTCCATTCCATAGATTATTACACGTTTACTGTTCAAATTTTGCATTGATATTGTATCAACTGTTTAACATGAGGAATGAATATCTAATGGCATAAAACATACAATGTAACTATTGGATATTCATGGCACAAATGTCACTTTATTTTTTATTTATTTATTTACTATTTGTTTTTGTTCAAACTATGATAGAAAATTTAAAAGTATGTATGGTCCATGCAGGTGGGGTCACTTCCATGTAAAAGTCATGAAATTTAAAGATCAAGGATTCTTAAAATATCTTGCTTTACTAGCCCATTTGATAGTTTTAACAGAAAACTATGGATGGCAAACTTCTGGATACATATATAAATAACTAGGATAGATTTCATCAACATCTATTTAAAATTCACTGCAAATGCTGGTCACAAAATCAAAATTGATCGTAGTTCAGTACAAATCGGTTTTGAAATATTGATTCCATTGAGTTCAATAGATGCTAATGTGGATATCATTTCATTAGCATCTATTGAGTTCAATAGATGCTAAGCCTTGAGATCATACCATGCCTTGATCTTGGCGAAATGAAAAATCAATCGTGAACAACATTGTGATGAAATAGTGACAAATTTGTGAGTGATTCAGCATACATTTATCATAGTCCGAACTTAGTGAAATAGGGTGCAAGTCGATCTAGTTGCTAATTAGACAAAAATGAGAAATTATTTTGGTAACAATGTTGTTTACGACGCATAAACTGGACACTTGCACTACAATGGTAAAACTGTGATGGGCATTTAAAAGAGCATCGTTTTTTAAAAGGAACAATACGGTATTAAAACAAACATGCATACTGCATCAACTGCACTATTGTTGTTGGATTTAATTTGTGAACACGTGTCTGTAGCAAATACGCAGAGGTGTCATATGCGAGCGTATATTTCAAAGGCTAATTAGTGTGTGTCTACGCTCAAGAGTCTGAGTACGCATTCACAGATTTAATCCAACAATTATAGTCCCGTACGTGGCGTGTCTAGAACCCATCATCTGAAATGTTACCTTGAAATTGCTTCCCTGTGCTTATCCACACAGTGGAAGCGGGATATGGCTGCTATCAACTGTCCCTTGCTTTCAAACCTCATCAGGGTTGGAGAGGCACACCCTGCCTGCAAGAGGAGGTCCAGGTTTTTCTGCACCACAGTTGAATGATTCTGTACCGTTGAATCCCTGATCTGATAAGGAAATAAATAGATAATAAACAAAATCAAGAGCTCTGAATAGTTCTGAAAACATTTGCTACTAACGCTTCAAAATGTTTTTCATTGTGCCAAGTTTTACCTGAATGAAATATCTGTAAAATTAAATCTTCAATTAGATTGATACAATTTACAATTTTATTTCTTGTTGGTGAGGAACAACTTCTGTTTATCTTTTTAAAGACATTTTATGCTACTTCTATTTAGAGCAATAATAGTCTCAGATTTTGAACCAGTCAATTTAATTAATAGTATCTCCTGGAAAAAAATAGATACATTCATATGTACTTAAAATGTACTTAGAATGCGCCTAATCTGTATCTAATACAGTATGCATATGTCAAGGTTTCTGTTGACATGCCTTATAACGTTCACATAAAGAATATCTCGACATGTCAACATGAAATCTCATTTGTCAACAAAAGTGTGTAAGTAAATTTTTTTAAAAAGTTACTTTTAATTGTCAATTTATGGCTGTTTATTAGCAGTTATAATTTAATGCTTATTAGTTGCTCCTCAGTTACAACGGATTTAAACTTATAATGATGGTTCACAACAAAAACGTTACAACATATATCAATTTAATATCATCCATATTGTCGTACGCAGAAGGAAATAGTACATTGCTATAAGTCTACGTCTAAAATGGTTAAAGTTTATTTGAACAAATTTCGTTTTTCCTGCAAACACCAACTCTTTGATATTAACTTTATGTCAACATGAGGTCTATAATGTACCTCCTAAAACTGCTGCCTGCACACACAATATTTGTGCTCTCAGTTTATCCTCATTTGCTGTCTGTTATTTTGCTTGTCAGCCTTATTTATCTGTACCAATCTGTAATAATTGTTCCTGATGTCAACCATGGATTATGTGAGTACATGATGAGAACTAAAAACTCCTCAAAACTTTAACAAAAAGAGGGAGTTCAAAAGGACAGTAAGGACTGTTTTGGTAATCGAGTTAAACTACATGCAGTGGTGTAAGCTTAGTGATTTTAGGTACATGTATGTGATTATAGGTACATGTAGGTATATACCTAAACAATCCTGTTTTGGAACCGAAAACTGGTGATTCTAGGCAAGCTTAGCACTAGGCTGCATTTCACAAGATTTTGGGCCTGGTGTTATCCTTGATTCTAGGTACATGTATGTGATTCTAGGATATTTTTCCAAAAATAATTAAAAACGGGAATTATTATTATTATTATTATTAGGTGCAGGGTCAATATATCCGCCGCTTTCTGTATATATATCATGTACCATTCACCTGCTTCACCTAATAACTAATGTTCAGTCCATTATGGACCAAGATAAATATTATCTGGTTAAGTGTGGTACATGATTAATAAAATCTTTAACTTACTTACCACGATCATGATCGATTGTGCTTCCATGAAGGGATAGTTGTTTCAGCAAATTGCATACGTGTTAATTATTTAGAACATACAGGATTAGGTATGGTATTATTGAACACTGAAATACATAAAATACAACTTAATTAGTAACATATGAAAACATACAAATTATTGGGTTAAGGTTCAAGTGAAAGAGAGTATATTCTGTCACTGTTTGTCATCTCTTTCTATAAATGAAGTGTATTATGGTAAATTATAAAATTAGTGTGGGATGGTGTCTCACTCAATCGAATAGGGCACTGGACATAGCAAAGCAACTCGCCACACGATGCACACAGTCTATGATGATGGAGGTAATAACCCCATTTTTTTGTAACAGATGAAAGTCACAGTATAAATTTCTTCCAAAAATTCCAAGCTCACAGCTAGAGATTCGACCTACTGCAATAGCAATTTTAAATTTGATGGTGAGGGGAAAATTTTGAGCAAGTTGAGAAACACAGGTAACAAAAAAGTGGCTATTTCATGGGCACCGTAGAACCAGTAGTAATTTTCAATTTATTGAGATATTGATGGTAACAAATAGCGGTAAGCTTAAATTGTGAGACAAGAGGACATAGAAACTTTTTCTTTTAAAAATTGCCAAGTTCAGGGATTTGGCCTGCCGCATGGGTATTTTTCGTTGCAGCCAATCATCTCCCGTGAAGTGTTGACTCTTGCAGTTTTAAAATGTCCAACATGAAAACCAATAATTACTCATTTTTGTTATTCTTTCCCAAGAAATTTAAATTGACGATGGCAACTGAAAATGAATAGTGATTTATCTGGTGCATTTTGCAATAATACAAAGTAATATAACCCTCGATGAACAAGTAATCATATAAATGAATAAATAAAAAGACAATTAATCAATCAATAATTATCATCCAATTATTGCTTTTTACCTTTAGCCACAACTGGAAAGTATGCAATTCCGTTTCTAATCAACAATTGCTGCAAACGCAACACACTTCTAAAGACGGTAGTATGCTTTGAAATAACACAGAATAAATAAATTCAAAACGTTGAAGCACTGATTTTTGTTCAAGCCCTTGTTATAAGCAAGAATAGAAGATAAATATATTCATGGCCCAAAAAAAGTTTTTGGAGCGGGCAGGCAATTTTAGCCAATTTACATGTCAAAGGTGTATTCAGTTTTGCACCAAGGCAATCCACTGCAAATTGCCCCATTGCCTTAGGTTGTTTTGAGCCCTGTATATTACACTGTATAGCTATATTTATTTGAAGACCACCCAGCAGTAATAGAGCAAGAAATATATAATCTTATTATGCAATACCGGTACTCACACTCTTAAAACTGTCTATCCACATATTACTATTACAGAGGTATTCTAATCTGTAACAAAATAGTTTGCCACGTTCATTGTGGCATCATTCTTTAGCTGATTTCTATAAAGTTGATATCAATACAAGATGGTTCGCGAACCAGTAGTCTCGCCTGCGTATCGACCGCCTACTGAATTGACCGCCGCCTTAATCATTCGGTTGTGGGGTGGAATAGGATAGGAGTAGGGTATGCGTATTGATCTAAGTCAGGGGTTCATGAGATATGACCTTGACCTCAAAATGACCTTGGATGACCTCAGGTCAACTTTTTGAACAATTTTGGAAATTTGACCCCAGATGACCTTTTGACCTTGACTGTCCTTTACGTTTGGTCAAGTACTTTCTATGGTCTAAGTTTAATCCATGTGGGGGCAGGTGTTAATGAGTTATGAGCTTGACCTCAAAATGACCTCTGATGACCTCAGGTCAACTTTTTGAACAATTTTAAAAAATTGACCTCAGATGACCATTTGACATTGACTGACCTTGACCTTGGGTCAAGTACTTTCTATGGTCCAAGTTTAATCCAAGTGGGGTCAAGGGTTAATGAATTATGAGCTTGACCTCAAAATGACCTCGGATGACCTCAGGTCAACTTTTTAGACAATTTTAAAAATTTGACCTCAAATGACCTTTTGACCTTGAATGACCTTCACCGCACCCCCAAAAAAGGCGTGGCGCATGTGCTAATCCCGAACCCCTTCATGTCACCAAGTTTCATTACCATAGCCCTTATGGTTTATGAGATAGGCTATACTTAAAATACCAAATCACGCATAAATTATGCAAATTAGGTACTTAATATGCATAGTTTGCGTTCAAATTGTACGCAGCGCCAGTTCAGCACCAACCCTACCCACTCACCAAATATCATCAACATACGACATATGGTTTCCGAGATTCGCTCCGGACAAGAAATGCGGACGGTTTTAAGGAATGGTATGTCTCTTTTGAAAAAATTTTCAGGCGAGACAAAAAAGAGGACACTGGTATGGTATCAAACATTAAACATAATGTAACCCTTCAATGCAGGGACGAAATTATTACATGTGTTTCAATTTTCTCCATATATTTGATGGTTAGTGGTGTATATTGCTAGCAGCTATCACCATCTGCAAAGAAAGTAAAAAACCTTCAGGACCAATTTTGCTCATAATATAAACAGACGAAATTTCACACAGTCCCACTAGCTCCTTCTGCATAAGAAGTATGATTTCCAGTTAGATAAGCAAATGTGAACGGAGAAAATAAGTATGATAGATTGATATACATAATACTAGTTACCGGTACCCAAATGATTGTCCATGGAATGTTTGCAAATAATAAGGATGTCAGGCTGAATAAAAAATTGCGTCTAACCCTACATAGGCTTACCACTTGTTTTAAAAAATGGTTGATTGTACAAAAATGTTCGAACAAAGTTAAAAATTACAGAACATTTCAAACTAAATTACACAGATTAGGTACTTAATTAGCATATAAATGTAAGTTTGCATAACACTTGTGTAACAATGTAGTTGTTTCTATGCAAAACCAATAGTACAGAGTTGATTTGTCATGAAATGAGTGTACACCAAGACCTGTTGAGGCCTCTGACTGGAAAACCAATTTACATAGGACGCTGATCTAGCTATTCAGGAGCGTGATCCGATTTTTCAAAATTTATATTCTAATTTCTAGTGATAAACCATGGCAAAAGAGGCTTTATCATTGGAACATTTACCAAAGATAGCCTTCTGGATTGATACTTTTAACCCTTTTACAATCAATTTTTTTGGGTGGAGCCAAATTCTTGTATAATTTTGCCTTTGAATCCAATTCACTTGATTGTACTTAAAATCATGAAGTGTATGGGTATAGGATGCCATATGTGACCCTCTCTAAATTAAAACTAGTGTCCACATAAAATAAACAAATAAAATAAATGGGGATTCATAGTGCACTATGCTTCCCAGAATTGTAATTCCACTAGGCCTCTGCACACTTTGTGGCTGGCCCAAGTGAGCTCCATTCCACACCAAACATCATTTCAGGTTCTGTGACAAACTCTAGGGGCGCTGAAGCTTGATCAGCCCACATGCACACCATAGCTGCCCGGATCAGCTCCCCTAGTTTCGTACGGGTTTCCAGAAGACAATTAGCATTAGTTCTTGTCAAAGGGAATTTCAATCACACTCAACTTTTGGCATTGGTGGGGTTTGAACTCTTGACCTTCTGCACCGCAAGCGAGTGCCTTACCGATTGAGCTAACTTGACTGCTAAAATTTGGTACAAACTCATGAGAACATATGACAGTTATTAATAACAAATAATGCAATCTATCATGAATAAATATTAAATTATGAACAAATGTCTGTTAAAATACATTCAAGAGAAATACATTATGTATTTGGAACCCTGTTGGAGGACACTAAGTTTGAAAGTGCTAGGTATGTCCAGCATAAAAACATGGACTGCAAGTGAGCTGATTTTAGATAAAAAATAACCCTTTTTACACTTAGTTTCTGTGGTCTAGTGAACTGAAATTTTGGCCAGAAATAGACACACTAGCAAATTTCTTCATCAATTTATAAAATTTTGAGCAAAAATGTATTTTTCATAACAGATGGGTCTAGAGAACAGAATTATGCTAAAATCAGGGGTCTAATGAGCGGCTTGGGGCCTGAAAACAGGAGCCTTGACTGATGGACATAGGTAAACTAGTCACTCATGTGAGTGCCACCCCTTGTTGGGAACTCAAAAATGTGTTAATTCATGATGATGAATTTAAATCATGGTATTAGACTCTTTTAAATTAATTAATTAACAAAAATGAGTTAATTAATGATGTGTTAATATATAATTATGTAAAAGGTGTCAAAGACTAAATCTACAAATCTCAATCAAATGCATGGCAACAGTGATGTATAGGTCACTTACAAATATTATTTACTGATTCTAAATCCAAAATTTCACCTCCAAATTCTTTATACTTTCGAAGATATAGCATTAAATGTAAAATTATTGGTATACCTATTTTCTATATCTTTTGTATTTACATAACAGCATCATCCCCAGGGTTGCATACTGTCTCTTGCCTCTCAAGAGGAAACAAGAAGCAAGCTGAAGTTAAAATTCCACAATATGCATTCCAGAGGTCAAGGTCAATCAGTTAAAACTAAATAACACACGTGCTACGATGGGAACCTACCAAATCACTGTGTGATAATATTTAAGTACATGATTCGTTTATGATTTTGGTATCATTTTTGGCTACCACATTGACAAACATTAATCATAAGTTTGAATATTCAGCAAGATTTGGTATGTTGAGAATCGGAAATATGGACTAATTTACTTCCTCGTATGGTCTGTTGGTTTGTGTGCGCTAATCGGCTGCTTGTTGCATACTTCCAAGGTTTATTGAGTATATATTCAATGAGAAGTGTACATGATTACATTTGGGCACATTTCACTATAAAAAGATGATTCTGGAATGATGTTTTTAATGGTTTAATCTGCAATTAATTTATTTACATGATAAAATGTGATGAAATGATTTAGTAAGCCAATGGAACATGGATATTTTCATCAACATACCAGTTCCACAGCCTCTCGTACTTCTGGATCTTGAATATCCAGTGCTGTAGCTGTGATGAGTTGATCACATAATGCACTAAATGTTGGTCTAGAAAAAAACTTGGGCAATGGTCCGCCATGGACGATAGAAAAGGCAACAATCTCACCCAAAACCTTGTAATCTCTAAGTTTTGCTGTGGATAAATAATATACCAAACTTAAATCATCAAATAGTTTGGATCCATTGAACCAATGTTGCAAACATTTACACTCACAAAACATCTGGAGGTGCCGGTCACAACTTACAAGATTCAGGCACATGGCAGTTCTAGTATATTCAAGGCGGAAATTGATTTTCCTTGCACTATTAGCCAACAATGAAAACTACAATATTCAAACTATCTAAGAAAACAATGTGCAATTGTAAACTGATGTTGCTCCATCCTACCAAAATCAGGGATCTAAGGGAGAAAGAGGACTCAGCTTGAAAATAATTATGACACAAACTGAACCAAACTCCAACAAGATCCGTCTCAGCTGTATATCAGAATCAGAATTTATCAACTTTCCCAAACATATATAGGTATTATTAATATAAAACAAAACAAAGAGTAATAACTAGTTAACAAAACAATTTCTGTGAGAGTAAATATTGAACAGAACAAGTTATAATACCGATAATCTAAATGACCGTTGACATGAATATCAAGTGAACATATGCAAATAATTGACAAAGTGCGGCGAGGTCAAACTTCTACGTCATTAATTGAAATAATAATTATTAATTACAATCTAAATTTGCATACTGTAAACACCTATATTTTCGCGCAAGTCCTAATTTCGAGTAATTTTGAATCATTTTGCGCGCTTTTATTTTCACGCTTGTGAATTTTTTTACGTGCGGCGGTATATAAATACTACTTTTCGTGCTACATTTATGTTAGCGTTTTGAGAATTGAGCGCAAAATTTAATGTAGCATGAAATAAACCACTTATACAGTCAAGCTTGTATACGGTATGCAAAACCAGAACTGTAATGAAATGTCAATATATCTATGTCATTACTTGATAAAAATAGTATATTACTAATACTCACCATAGTTCATGCATATGTATTTCAACTTTTCAGGACCCTCAAAAATGGGCAGTCCTTTCAACTGCTTGAAAGACAATCTAAGGCATTCCTTGGTTGGCCCGCCAGTATCAATGCCCGGTTCATTTGCGAACATAACATCAAGCAAATGTCTTGCAGTGAATGAGGGCTTACGGAAAGCTCTCATAAGCCCCTCAAGTGGGTCATTTCCTTCCCGGCATACATTCACAGGATTTTTCCTTCCATCCTCATCGATCATGGATCTCAGCTCGAAAACCTTTTCCCTCAGTAACCTAGGATTTAATCATGTAAAGCAGACATTTTGGTCAAGTGGTCAACTAGTTGAAACTTTAAAGATTTTACTATGTTATTCTATGTTATTGGCTCTGCGTCAGCATTGAGCACTCTGCATTAAGCTATATGATATGATATGATATGGTATTTATTAGGCGCTTTTCCAAGAGAGATCAAGGCGCCTTACATATTAAAAACATATTATATAAGATACAGTTAAAAATACATTCAAATTAGACAATTTCTAATAAAAATACAAGCTACTGCATAAGCAGGGAAAAGTACGACCATCGGTGGACACCGACAGCCTACCCCAAAGGTGGAGAACCTCAGGAGCTATCACAAAATACGTATATATACGTAAACTAAATAGCGTAGTTTGTTCGCGGTTCAAATTGGGCAATCAGATTTCAACACAAAAAATTTTCTCTGAAAGCTAATGAAATACAACGTCTCACACAGGAAAATTTTGCGAAAGAATAAAAGGAACCTGTTATATAAATCACTTGATTATGATAACACTTTATTTTGACTCACCCTGTATTGCATTTTTTGTCATAAATAATTTAATTATTCAAGTAAACCAATTTAAAATTGTTCACATAAAATTCTAATGAGAAAAACATACTTAAATTATGTTAATTCTCATGGGATCTTGAAAATGCATTTTTGGTGAATGGTATTTCGCATGTATCGACCAGGTATTTCCCAGTATTTCCTGGTATTTACCAATATTTCCCAGTATTTTCCACCTAGGCAGGAAACATTAGTATTTCCCGGGAAATTGCCAACCCTGGTTACTCTGAAACGTCATTTATTTCATCATTATTGTGTTCTTGCATTTTATTAAGAATCTTGGGATAGAGAGTGTCCAATGCCATTTATAGCATCACTAAAATAATATACAGAGCAGATTAAATCACTATTACCTTTTCTTCTCCTCTACATTTTTAACATTTTTATTCGCCATCTAAAAAAAAAGAGAAAGAGTAGAAAAGAGAAATCAAGACTTAATATCAACTGCACATGGTAGGTACAGTCAAAATCAAGTGGGCAATCGAAGGAAAAGAGATTTTGCATGAGCAATATATGTTGATGCCATAATCAAATTTTGGTTTACAAATTTTATTCATCTCTATAAATCCAGAACATAGGAGAACATTACAAACATAAGGGTGTTATAACATACATGCGTCAATACCATATATAATAAACTATAAATTATACATATTCCAAAAATATAATCGGCAAACATATTCAATTGAACAAAAGAGAAATAACAAAATGTACTAAAAGAAAAAAAAAAGGTCCATATAATTAAACTGAATATTCGCAGAGCTGTACAACTACAACACAACATATCTTTTCTTTTGACTTCACACACTTATTAAATGGCATGTATGCCACATATGGTTTGTGAGTCAAGGCCAACAGACTTTAAACCAAACCAGGACACACATACCAAAACATACAACACACATCATATGCCTTCACATATCACACATAGTCTTCTACATAACAATGTTATGGTAACTTGTCAAGTACTATTCAATTGCGCTTTTTTTTTTGTTGAAACATGGTTCGTGAATGAAGAAAACCAATACTTCAGTCATTGAAAACAGTTAAATTTATGCATTTTTGAGACCTTATCACTCACCTCCATAAGCTCTTCTTCATCTTCCTCCTCATCTACCCACACAACATTAACAGCAGTTGCTGTTGGCAAACCAATGTCAGCTATTTTTGTTGTTCTTTGATGGTGTTTGCTTGACCATGTCCATCCACCACTTGTATGCAACTTAAATAATACAGTGGCAGTGTCAATGCTGCCAATAACATTCACCAGTGTCTGTAATCAAAGAAGGAGATCCACCTACTTAGGTCATATAAAATAACAACTACTTGAGCTCATTAGATTATGAGTCAAAGGTAATGATATCACCGCCAATGACTCTATATGACCTTTGACTCCTTATCTAATGAGATCATATTTTGAACCCAAAAGTGATGGTTATCTTTAAGTACATTAAAATCCAATTAAAGTATGAGGATACATTGATCAATTACCCGTATGTATGGGGTAAACTTTTTCACACGCATATACATGATGATGACCCAGAATTTCATAGAAATAGGTTCATGCAAATCAGAATCCCACAACGTAGCACCAATGTGAGCATGTGTGGCTCTATTATCATTGATACAGTGTGTCTATGGCTTTTTATCATTTAATATCAGTCAAGTGTGGCCATGATCCATGACTTTTTATTACTTCATTATCACAAAAACTTTTTTGGAATTTTTGGATTTACAATCAGAAAAATTTGAGCTTCTATTTGACATTAAAAAATACAATACTTCCGGTTGTTCCCTGGTGATGAGAATATGATTGGAACCTACACCTTTTAACTGATGTAGGCTTTCTCTGCAAATGGTGGATTTGTACAAATGATGGTGGCAAACATGACTATTGCTAAATCCCATGCTTGTATTGACAATATTTACAGAATGATAAGTTTACTCACAGACACAGACTCTTCTGAGCCGAAAATCTTGGTAACTGACATGCCCTCAGGATACTTGATCCTGATGGTTAATCCATCAGCGGGAGGAACTCTGCTCATGTTTTCCTGCTGTCTTTGTCTGATCACCTGCGTAATAAACAATACAAGTACATATTATATAATAATAAAATAACAACATATAACAACACTTGCGTAATACATAATGTATTATTGACAAATATCGGCACATTCACAGAACATTCGTTCTTAACTCTTTCAATCCAGCAAGCCGCTTACAGCGACTCTCAAATGCATGCAAGATTGTCCGGAATTCGACGCAATTTAATCAAAAATAAACTACATGCTCAAATTGGTTGAAAATTCACCAGCAAGCAGTTGAAACAAAGGGCTATCTAACACGATCATTTTTATTAGCAAAGAGGGTAACCCTGGTGCACTACAATTATTATATGCTATCATAAAGTGAGGTGTCTGTGAGCTGCTCTGAGCGGCTTGCCGTCCAAATAGGACAAATTGTTGAAATTTTATTCCGTATGAAAGAGTTAAGGGTTGTTTCAGAGTAGCTGTATCATTGTAATTGGTAGTTGCCAATACGTTTGCAATTTTGAGTAGACGCGTGTACTGCTCATTTGCATCATGCCGAATTAATCTACCACAAGAAAAGTTATTGGTTTATTCCAACTCAAAATTATATGTGTCGTTATGACCAACACGACACAGAAATACTGAAGGGATAAGAAGCAGATAGGCCAAATATCAAATAGGCAGCAATTTGAAATCTGCTAAGATATTGTTTACCATTGATAGATGATCGATCCTGGTTAATAAACCCGGTAGCAATACCGTGAATATGTGTGGTATATATATCCATATGTCTGTATCATACTGTATGACTGCACCGTGAGCAACATATGGCAGCTATAATCAATAAATGCTCTGAGAATTAACCAGAGTTTTTTTTTGTGTGGTTTTTGTGCTCCAGATTATCATTTAACCAAAAACAACCCCTCAATTGAAAGCTGCTCTGATCAAAAATTAAACAAATAAAGCCGTGGGTCCCTTGTACGAATAGACTCCTTCATGGGGTATGCATGTTATGCAAGTACTTGTATCATTGATTGATTGATTGATTAGAGTCTTAAATAGCCAATTGGTTGAACTTTCATCACCTTTTTATCTAAGTTACAGGAATTTGTATCTATACTAAAAATAGTCCTTATTGTGTTTCATTTTATTGTGCATGAGTAAAAGCAGAATGTAAATTGATATATTCAGTGCATGCCTTTCCTATTCAATAATACACTGAGTACATTTTAACACATGCCATTGCCAACAATTTAACAAAGCATGCCTCACAATGTTAACAATTTAACAACTAAATGAGATTGAATATGGATTATTTCTTGATGACTAGATATGGGAAATACCTAATTTGCATCATAATACCGTAGAAGACATTACTCGACCTGGACGACCGGGTAATAAAGACTCGTTCATTGATTCAAATCTCTTTTGTATATTTGTCTCAGAACCGATACAGCATGGACTATACATGCACAAATGGAACATAACCATGACATAGAATTTCAATAATTGGCAAAAGGGTACTACACTTTATGATAATCCATTACTATAATGAACAATACTAATCAGCCATCTGTAAAACATGTTGTTTTAACCCAACAAACAATATGCATAACAGACTTTGAACAATGATGGCATGTCCTATGTTTTGAATGACTTAGTGTCCAGCCATTTCTCTTGCTGCCGTTTTCGTCAGCGTTGAAAGATAAACAAACTTACCATGCCTGATGAAGATGCATGTGAAGCATCACTAAATTTGCCTATACTCCAGCAGATAAAAAAGGCGGCCAATGTTTAAAATTTGATTGTTTTCCTCAAAAAATCTAGCTGCTTAATGATATTGCATACTCACTTCTTTTCTGGTTGACTCCCTATTGGTTAAGTATCGGAGCCTAGCATCCCTCCGGCTCTGTTGCTGTACCTGATACAAAAAAATAAAAGATTCATTGCAAAAAATTAATTTGAAAAGAAAAGCTGCTATGGTGGTACTTATCAAATGCATAATTAAGCGAACAATAGTCTGTAAGGATTGATTCCACATGGTATAATCAGTTGTTCACACAATCAAGAAAAATTGGAGTCCATGTCAAAACCACTTTATTATAATTTCACTATCTGGAAAAATTGATTTAAACACAAACTGCAGCAGGAACTTTTTGAACATAGGTACATGATAGCATGGCATCATAAAGCTGAGGATACATAGCACAAATATCTGTCAATGAATTTGTTGGTGTGACCTATTTGGCGTATTTTGATGTTCGAGGTTTGTCCACATCATATTCTGGATGGAGTACAAGTGTTATTGTGATGACAGTGATGCATATTCCATTCCACTTGACACTTGAGCCTTGTACTCGTACTCAATTGCTCTAACTCTAATATACTCTTTTTGTTTTTTCCAATTCAATATGCTGTCAATTATGAATCAAAATGTCACCAGGGCCCAATTTCATAAAAGATAAAATCAACCTAAGTCAAAATTCTAGGATTCATCCTATCTTTTGTTATATGAAAACAAATTTTAAAAAGTCTTTATTTTAAGCTCCTTTACGAAGTAGAAGATAAATTGTACTAATAACATTAGAATAAGCTCAAAATTTAAAATTCTATCCCCAGTTCAAATGAACAATCCATCCTGAGTTTCATGACTTATGTTGATTTTAAACTTTTAAGAAATAGGGTCCAGGACATCAATCTTTACCCAAATGAGCTGCATTTTAATCTATGTAGGATGACGCTCTTTTGATGGATAATTTCATAGCCTTACACTTTGATGGTATAAATGTTACATTCCGCCAGACTGCCCAGATTCCCAACATCTCAGAATCTCTAATTAAGCTGTACATTGGCCTTATGGTTGTCAGTGCATATGATTGCACCGATCAACAGAGTAGACTTGTACATCACTCATCATTCAAATTGCCAATAACAAATGAGAATAGGAGAGGGCCTGGCTTGCTCACTAGTCAGTCATGTGGACTGACTGTGCTCCCTAGACACAGTGATTAATTTTCCATGATTGAAGTAAATACACTCTTCCACACCTTTGTGATATCCTTGAGGCATGTGCCATGGTAGCCAAGGAGTATAGCAAACAAAACCTTGTGAAAATCAAAAAAATTACTAAAAGATTGATCCCAGTACACATTTTTTTTTCAGTCAACAAACACTTCAATGAATGCTCATGAATACTGTTTATAACATTAAATGAAAAAATCTACCAATGAATTAATGATAAAATGTTAAAATGACATTGATAATTTTAGCAATACTTCTAGTGCACATTGCTACCAATTCGTAACTGCCATGCCAGTAGACGTGCCATTTCAGGCTGGTCTGACATTAATTGGTGAGGTTCAATTGGCAACTTTGTTATCAACCAGTTCTAGACTATGTAACAGAGTGTGGGTAAAGTATTACATTAACCATGTTAATGTACATCCCTTTTAAGGTATAGGGTGTTCCAAAAAAACAAATCCTATTGTTTCCAATTAAAACCATTTTTGAATTTTAAAAATTGAGCTCTATAGACTTCATTTTTTAATTCCTCATAAAATTTTCATTCAGAATATGTATACATTGACCTTGATAGGGTTAGTAATTAAAAATTTACAGCAACAATTATATTTACTGTTCTTCACCAATGTTTTGTACGCATTTTGTGAGATATAGGAAAACGTGCATTACTCAGATACAAAATGTGCCATAAGTTCCATTATATATAACCACACACACACTGTATAATCATAAAATGTTAAGAGGAATATGTTAAGTTTCACCTATAGTTGTTGGATTTAATTCGTGAACGCGTACTCAAGAGCCTTGTGCGTACACGCGAACTAAACAACCTTGAAAATATACGCTCGCGTCAGGGATCACTGCGTACTTGCTATAAACACGCGTTCACGAATTAAATCTAACAACAATAGTACTGGTACCAAATTTATAGCAAAAAACCCAGATTTGACGAAAAAATTAACAAATTACTACACAAATTGTAATAAAATTAACAACTTCCCATAAAGTTTCTATAGGCTGCATCGCTTCCAGTGGCACCGCTTCCTTTATCACCCATATTGGCTTCAAACTTTAAATAGCTGTATATGTTATCTCACGATAAGCTAGACCAATGAAACTTTGCAGGCATATAGCATATTACTACAGCTTTAAAATGACACTAAACTTGTTGGGATAGCTTGTGTTGTTTTTGAAAAATAAAATCAAAACAACAGCATGAAACCAAAAAACATAACAGCACCACCCTTTTTGGTAGGCGAGTTCAAAACGTGTGACCCTAAATGTACCGTAACTGAATGCTGTTGAGAGATGGTCTTGTACATTCACCACTTACCCTTTCACGATCCCTTTCCCTATCTAGTCTGAGAGACGCTTGGTAAGCATTGTCCTGTCTTGCCATAAGCTGTCTTCTTTGCTCGATGCTCTGAAATGCATGTTTAAACTTTGGTATCACCACATATCAACATGTATATTAGATCATGCAATGTCGGCCTTAGCCATTTGAGTGATATAGAAATATGTGGTGATACAGAGACTATTATAGCATGATTGCAGTGATTTGAGCCGTGCAAAAATTATTTTCCATTGCACGGCATGAAACAAACCTGTGTGATATCATGATATAAAACAAATATTGAATGCCTATGCTTGTGCAATAGTACAAATATATCATTCGGTTAAATTTGGACTGATCCATTTCACTTGGCTACGCCTCGTGAAATAGAAAAGTCCAAATTTGACCTCATGATATATTTTGTACTATTGCACTCTCAGACATTCAATATTTGTATAATATATAATATATAGTTGTTGCAATCAATCTTATCAACAAGATCCAATCTATGCATTAAACTACAAAACACACACTTACCTGTTTCAAAAAGTACATTTTACAGAGTTACCTTTTTTTTTTATCCATACTGACATTGATGGTTACATATACATCAGTTGCAGGGGAACGATTCTACCTAATATCATTACCACATCTGAAAATCCTTATATTGTTTTGATCTGGGCAATTGATGAGAAGGTTGTTTTGTTTGAGTTGTCTGTTCTTCATCAGACCGAACTAGAATGCTACGCAACATTGGTTCTGATATAAATAATGAAGGTCACGATTGCTCACTTATTGCTTTCGAAGTTGGGTCACGTGGCTGGATAGACGCAGACAACAAGAATAGAATGACCTGTCTCATAAAATGTCTTAAGTGCATTGCCAAATACTCTCGAGCTTCAAACAACATCACCAAATCAGCGTTCTTGCCTTCCTTTGCTGTTTTCAGTGGAGGCATGAGCAAGATTAAACCATCAATGACCTCACTTCAATTTTGGGTTTTTTTTCTCTCTCTCTCCATTTATTTTTTACAGTGAAGTTAAAGTAACAGTGTGAAATGGACAACAGTGTAATGAAACTGATGAAGTGACAAATGTTCAGAAAACTGTATCAATGTTTAGTACAATTCTACTAATTATGACAGAATTTTTCTTAATAATAATAATATTTATTCAAATCACTTGCAATTTACAAACATGTGAAAAATATTCATTGTCATACACAAAAATTACAAAAACAAATTTCAATATTTCTATTATAACCAGATAAAATACATGAACAAAATGCAAGTAATTTAGGAGAAATGAATGGGTTTACAAAATGAAAAACGACCTACACTCAGATTTAAAAATAGCAAGATCATGGCAGTCCTTAACATTGGGAGGAATTCCATTCCATAGTCTTGGAAGTGACACAAAAAGAGAATTGAAAAAAGAAGAACTTCTGGCTGTTACATGCAACAACCTAGAGTTGTTAATCTTACTGAAATGCACCATTTGATCAAAGGATGCTGGTAACAAACCATTCATTAATTTGAACCCAAACACAAGTCTATGGAATTTACAAGAATCCTCATATTTCAACAAACTGAGTTAGGTAAGCCTTAAGAGTTGCATCACCCATTGAATAAGAATTGCAGAATTTTGGAGAGTCAGATCTTGTCATGTGCATAACAGAACATTTAGAAAGATTAAGTGGGAGCCTATTGGCCACATACCACTCAAACACATTTATAATATCCTGCTGAAGAATATCATGATCATTGCTACTAAGAATCGGACGTACTATGGAATGATCATCAGCAAATTGAAACAAAGGAGAAGAGACCACACTATTTATATCATCAACAAACAAAGATTGTGTTATGCTTGTGTTACAAGCATAACACAATCTGCTGCCAACTTGAATATATCATTAGGCCCAGTGGTGATTAGGCAAAAATTAAAAAACAAGTTTGTTTCCCGTGCGCCGCGTGCATTTCGTTTTGGCGTCATATATTTACGCTTTTCATTTTTTTATTTGATATTTTAGAAAACGAAAATCAAAATAGCCAATTTGATTAATATAACGGGGAAAATTGCAAAATTGTTACTAAAGAAGTGTTTTCTTTTCAACAAAAACTTGAAACCGGACAGGTTTCTTTCCAAAAAATCATCACCCATGCGGATTTTCAATCAAAATATGCCTTAGCACCTTTTGAAACAATACAAAAAATGAAAACAAAATCAAATAAAAAAAACGCATTTTGCATTTAGGTTTTTTGACCACCTACAGGAAACAAACTTGTTTTTTGTTTTTGCCTTAGATACTACCAGATACACAATCATAACATACCTCTCCTGCTGGCAGACCAAAAGAGACAGTTGGAGTGTCTGTTGCATGATGGACCAGGTATCTGTCTTCCTCAAACCCATAATCCTGAGACAAAATGTATGTTAGGAAAATCTGTATAAGCTATGAACACATTATTATTATTGTTACTACTACTATTTATATAGCACTCTATTTTAACATATGTTTGGACAACAAAATCAAGGGAATTGGTTATAAATTAAATACATGATACAAATTAATATTTTCAGATCCCCCCACCCCTGATCAAAATCCGGGTTTTTTTTTGGCCAACCCCATCTCATTTTTCAATCGATTTTTTTTATGAAAGGTGTCAAAATGCTCAGTTCGATAATTATAAGGCGCTTCAAATAAACTGGGACCCTAGGGATTTTGAAACATGACCCTTTTTACCCCCTGTATAGCCCACCACTATTGAAAGTACACAGGAGCGATTCTGGAGATACACTAGTAAACATGTAGCAAAACATTGAAGTTGATTCTTTCTCTGATAGGAAACCAGTGTAAGGTTGTCTTAAAGTCGTCAGAGTACCAGTCTCAACCACGTGCAAAGACTAGCTTGGCAGCATTTTTTTAATACGCTGCAAATGCTTGAGATCCCTTTAACGCTTGCCAAATAGGGAATTGGTGTAGTCGATGCGGGACAGAAGTAGTACTCTGATGGCATGGTCGCAAGCATCCTTCTTTAAAAACCCTTGAATCCACCATATGTTACGTATGTGATAGTTCTGTGTTTTGCAAAGATTATTTATATGCAGAGACATGTTTAAACAATAAACAAAAATATCACCTAAGTTTTGTACACTGGTACACAGGATATATATTTTTTCAAAATTATTTTTCATCAAGCAAATAAAAGTTCAGAGAGCGTGGTTCAAATGTTACACACATACCATTTCAAATTGCAACCGTTCATTCTCAATCACATCTGAGTCTTCTACACCATGCATTTCTTGTTCTGCCTCAATTCCTTGTGCCTCCATTTCCTCTGTCTCTTGTCTTTGTACTGCCTGTTCTGTCACCTCTGCCTCACTTCCTTGTGCCTCCATTTCCTCTGTCTCTTGTCTTTGTACTGCCTGTTCTGTCACCTCATGATCTTGTGTGAGTATCTCCAGTCCATCCACCTCCTGTCCACCTGCCTCCTGCCCGTCATGTTCCCGTCTTTCTCCCTCATGCCCTTCTGAATCACCTCCTTCTTTCTCAAGCCCTGCCTCCCGTCCTTCCATCTGTCCTTCTGTCTCAGTTCCCAAATCCTGCCTATCTTCTGCTCCACGTCTCGCCTCTTGTCCTTCCATCTGGGATCCTCCTATCTGCTGCCTATCCACCCCCTGTCTTTCTTCTCCCTGTGCTTCTGTCTCCCGCCCTTGAGCCTCGCGTTCCGTTACCCCACTCTGACTTTCAACACGATCACTCTGCTGCAAGTAAAAAAAGTTGTTACTGATCATTTCAGTATGATAAATTATTACCGTACTTAGTTGACAGGATAAAAAGTTCCTAACTAATTATAGGTCAATGAAGTCTATGAAATCAATTTTACACTTTTCTTCGATTTCACCTAGCGCAGTGTCAAATTGTTTGTCTCTGACAAGCGCACAATGGAGTTCATGCGGACCAATTATACATTGTATGACTGTTCAAAAGGTTCTAAGGTGAAAGGAAAAGATAATTGTAATCTTAAACAATAAATAAAT
>JXSR01S075502.1:39503-54603 GCA_000969725.1 Ophiothrix spiculata | reverse complement strand
ATTTCACATACAGACGTATTTGACGAAAATCTATAATGCGCAAGTCCAGATTGTCGTATCTGTATTTTTAAGTATTTGCCATTTCACATAGTGACGTATCTGCGTGCCGTATTCTCCCAAGTGTTTCACATACAGGCGTATCTGCGGGACGTAAACCCCAATTTTGCAATGAAATTAGGATTGCCTCGATTTCACATACTGACGTATTCGCGGCGTATTCGCAAAAGCCTATTATTTTGCTACAATTGTCCATTTCACATACTGACATATTCAATTTTCATGCAAATAACACTACTTTGAGATTAAATATCAACTGAAAAACTGTTAAATCTTAATTGATTGAAGACTTCCTACATTTTTGATTACATTTGATTACGTGTATGAGTTTTTATTCCTTGTACAAAACTTTTGTTTTTTGCGATTTTTTCGAAGCCGTTTTTCTCGAAATGCGTATTTTGCAGATACGTCAGTATGTGATGTTGCCAACGAAATACTGGGGATTTATAGTGCACTATGCCTCCCAGATTTGTAATTCCACTTGGCCACTGCACACTTTACAGGTGTCCGCTGACCACTGTGGCCCAAGTAAGCTCCATTCCACACCAAGCATCATTTCAGTTTCTGCGACAACCTCTATGGGCGCTGAACCTTGATCAGCCCATATACGTACAATCGCTGCCCGGATCAGCTCCCCGAGTTTTGTACGGGTTTCCACGAGACAATTAGCAGTTAGTTCCTTGTCCAAAGGAAATTTCAAGCACACTCAACTTTTTTGGCACTGGCGGAGTTTGAACTCAGTACCTTCCGCACCTCAAGCGAGCGCCTTACCGATTGAGCTAACTTGACTGCTTGACCTTGTCCAGTAATGTTTTAAAACTTCATTTTTCCTTATAAGTCAAAGGTGAAATTAAAGGTCAATTACAATTGTGTACAATTTCAATGTTTAAGTGTAAAAATAATTACAGATGAACCAATGTGACCCCTTAAAATCAGACATCTAAAGTGTCCATGTGGACCGCTTTGTCTAATCTTTTTAAAGTGTTCAATGTATAGAATATCTTCACAATTTCAATGCAGCATATAAAACGAAAAGACTTACCTGTGGCTGATTTAGGCGCCTGATGTACAGGCAGGATCTCCCCATTCCTCCCCAACTCTTTATTTCCTTTGGGGTACTTATGGAAGCTGGCAAAGCTTCCAGCTTCCGTTTCCCCTTGGCGGCTGAACATCGCATAAGGTGATATCCAACATCTCCATTCAGGACAGGGAAGTTTTCTTTCAAGATTGCATTAAATTGCTCCTTGGTATGGTCAAGCCTAAAAGTTATCTTTTTCTTGGTTGCAAGATCTGGTTATGTTTTGAAAAACACACAAAGAAGAAAGTGAATTACTAACAGAATCGTAAATTATCAGTTACTATGATAAATTAAAGTGACTGATAATTGTTTGCAGCCTGTCAAATTGTGCGGGAGCTGGGAGCACCGCTTGCAGGAAGTAACAGAGGAAATTGATGAAATTGTGTCTTCATGTTAAATAATAAATACGAACTGATTGAGGAAACCTTGAATTTCAAAAAATTGCTCCTGAGGAAAAAATAATAATTTGATGCCCTGATTGTTTGTATCTTCCAAGATATTATTATTGCGGAATTGAATGAAATGTTTCAATCCATGCAATCTTAAATTGATTGTGGTTCTAACGGCTACAGTGTCCTGCACAGAATTTGTTCAAAATTTCACAGAATGTGCAGAATGATGAAAAAAAAACCCCATGTATTCCAAATTTTGATTATTTTCCATCAGAGCATTTTTGAGTTATGCTTTTTTTATTTTCAAGTTTCCCATGGATTTTGTACATGTCAAATTTGGCCACCCTGAAAGTATCACAAAATTTGACAAATTTCTGAAAATGATAGGCCTACTGTTTACAAAAGAATTTATTTCTGTGGCAGAATTCCACAAATGAAACTACTTGTTTTTTCTTTGCATTGCAAACTGATCACAGAATGTAATGAATTTTGTTTTGAACAAATTTCCGTCATTGTTAATGAACGAGAGATTTCTAATGTTTCTACTTCCCAAATATTATTGTTTTATTAAATTTCTAGAATCACCGAATAGCCAGATTTCTTCTCAGAATTTTCATTCATAATTCCCATGCTTCAAATTTAACAAACAAGGTGTCAAATGAAATCAAATTTGCGACATTCTCTCGTTGGCTTTAACATTTAAGTGTTTCTAGAAAAATGTATTTGTGTTTGAAAATATTCCTAAATTTATGAGCTAAAATATCATTTTTCTTGAAAATAAAACACTTAATTGCAAAAGCCCACAAGAGAATTTAGCTATTTTAATCCTTCACCAGCCCTTAAATTTGAATGTCATAGCATATTCCCTCTTGACATGAAAATTTGACAGGTTTTCTTTAAATGGAAATAGGTTTTGGTTCCCATTCCCAAAAGCTATTCACTTTATAGATAATTTTCTGACATGTATAAATAGCCATTAGAGCTACCTTAAGGGGTGAAACACTGCACAATATCATGATCACATTATAGATGTCATACCGTGCCTTTGTTTAAAAAACATGATGTACTAAATATGCGATACATTTAAGGGGCCTGTTAATCCCGGCCGTTTGTTCTAAAGCAGAATTTGGTTTTTCTGCATTTTCTGATACTTCAGCATGTTCCCTTTTATAACACACACTAAAAACTACAAAACAAAACTTTTAAACTTAGTTATAGGCAAAATTAAAAGATTATTTTGACATTTTACGGTAAAAAACACACGTGGCTGTTGGCGGGTCCTATATTTTGCGTTTAGATTGCGTATTTTGAAGTGTGTGGCTTTTTGCGCGGCAACAAGTACTGCGTGCGTGGGTGAACATGTTGCGTTATGTTCTTGCATGAGCACATTTGTTAAAATACCACAATAAACCTTCAATGTTGTAAACAAAGACCAAATAATTGAACATTGGTATTTTAGATTTCTTGGATCTGAAGGTTGAGCACAATACTTACCAATAATATCAATCACATAATAAGTTTTCATGTCCGATACCCAAGGTTTAGATATCAAAATTTATGGATTTTAGGTCAAAATGTGCAATTTCTACATTAAACGTGGGATTTCTCCTTTTCAATTTTGATGAAAAAACATAATTTTTTCGGGAAACGTAACTAAAAATAATAAAAAGTACAAGGAAAGCTTTGTCAACCATTATGTACAGTTGATCAAAATCTAGGATCGTGTTTCCCATTTTTTTAATTTAAGGTCCTAAAATCAAATATATATTAGTTTCTATGAAAATTGATGCAGATAAATGTCGTAAACGGCAATTTTAGCATGGTTTTCATTATATTTCGAAAAATTCGGCTTCATTTGAAAAAATTTAAAATGCGATCCTAGATAACTTTGAGCAGTTATCCAAAACCTGATATGATAAAATGACAATTTTTTAGTTACTTTTCCCAAAAATGTTCAAGCAAAATCACTGGGGTTTTTTTTTGCTATTTTGTCCAAATATGGTCATTTTTGAAGCAAACCAATAGCATAAACAGATTCCTTGTCAAATTTCCTGAACTAGAAATGTATACTTTTCTTTACTGTAACTTAATATTTTTAGACTTACAAGCCAAAAAAGAAAGTCAAAATAAAAGCCTTAACAGGCACCTTAAACTGGAACTAGGTATATTTATGTACACCAAGCAAAGCATCTCCCATGTGGGTTTTTTTCAGAATACTTTATCAAAAACAACCAAGTCCATAAATATCAATGCGTATAAATCCAATATTCTTGCTAGTTACAAATGAGTTTGTTGGCTTTTGGTATGCCTATAACTAACCCTGTGCTTTGTTTGCTTTTTGTATGTGTTGTTGTCCCCTTCTGGTTTTATTTTCTGTAATTGAAACAATGTCCTGAAGGGGATGGTCTCATAGAGCCTTTTTGGCCTTTGACCATTCCCACAATATCGTTTCATCTGTTCTTTAATGATAATTTTCTGTATGATAATGATATTTTGAATAAAATTGATTGATTGATAATGATTGATTGGTCAAAACGTTGTGGCAAATTTTTTAGTTCACCTGACACCAGCCTGGCGAACATACCTACCAATTCAATCAATCAATCAATCAATCAATCAATCAATCAATCAATGATACAAGTACTTGCATAACATGCATGCCCCATGAAAGAGTCAATTCTACAGGGGACCAACCATTTTCAAAGCGGACACCACCCCATCCGGGTATTTTTGCAAGGATTTACACTGATGTTTCATTTTCAAAAAATTGTGCCTGAATAGTTGGTGTCCGTAACATAAAGTTTGAATACTTGTATAATTGGGAAGTTTTCTGTGTGCCAATGATGTTCTTGAAAGAAAAACAAACACTCCCATTGTAATGACCGCAAGAGTAGAATCGGCCTGTTGATAATCCCTTCTTTTTCATATGGGTGGAATTATTACACTATTGACACATACACAGATCTTACGGGCAAATAGCATGTCAAATGACAACAAATTTGGTTATAATTTTTTAACCTACTTACATTTGTATACCTGAGCTGTAATTTTAATTAGATAATAGAGGGTTACATTTCATTTGTAATATGGCCATGTAAGTCATGATGAGTTGGAAGCAGGAGTCCATAAACATGCATGGATTGAGTTTTAAAATGAAAAGAAGATATGTGCAGGAAAGTGTCACTTCGATGCCTCTTGATTAAAATATGATACAGAGCAATGTCAAATTATACACAAATAAAGACAAACTGTAGACTGTCTAACTGCGGACAAAATGTCACAATAGAAAAAAAATGAGATTAGGACAATCCTCTCTATTGTTTTAAAGTAGCATATTTTTATAATACATTTTTGAAGACGTACCAAAATTAAATGAGATTTATTTTTGTGTCATCTGTAAAATGTGCACATCTACAGGGAGCCAGTCAGCTATAGTGGTATACACATACATCAAGCACAAAAAACAATGAGAAAGGGGTATTTTTTCTAAGCAACACAAAGAGCATGTTTAGCATCTAAAAACACTGATATCATTTAGGGGAGTTTTTAAATACCTGAAGAAGAAAATCTAACTTTCAGGGGGTGAAAACGTGCTACATCTTCAAGAAGCTTATAACTGTAGGGGTGTTTTGAAAACCTATTTTCATGCATGTGTGTATCAATATAGCTGAGTGGTCCCACCAAGTGAACACAATAAGAATACATACCATTTCCTGACTTCCTTTTATTAGGATTAATATTGGTAATATTAGACTCCAGGATCACACAGACAATTGTGTAAGTATTGCCTCTTGTCCTCACACCTCTTGACCTTCTCTGCGGTACATTGTTTCGGAACATATTGAATCTGTTTGAAGTGGGTGAAAATGGTGAAACTCACAGATAATTTAAAAGATTTTTAAGAATAGAATCATATTGGATATAAAGACTCCCAAAAAAGTATCGCCTCGTCTCGAAAAAATAGCTCGTGCGCCAATACGGTACTCGCAAACGTAATTTTAAGAAATTGTGTACCAGCGCTGGAATTTCAGCTTTCATTTGACACCTTATTTTTGACAATTGACTGAGAAACATTGAAGTTATGAACTTTTGAAACCCTCGAGGTCGGTTTTTAAAAGTTGCTAATTTCAGTTTTCGCACTGTACAAACCAGTAACGCAAGAGTAAGGATGACAATGAGGTGAGTTTAGTCACTGAAACACGCGGTCATTGGTATCTAAGCATCATCCATCAACAATAATCAAGATATGGATTTTTTTCATTAATTTTTCATTAATTCAATGATATAAATAAAGGAAAAACAACATAAAACGAGAGAAACGACATTCAATGGGTAGTCATTACTGGCATTTAAAGACATGGCGCAGATACAGACCACACAGAGGACGAATAACGGTGCGCGATGTTTTTTTTTAAGGCTAGAAATGCCTACCAGTCGAATCTGAAGTTTTATATTGTTTCTTATCATTAATAAGATGAAAACAAAAGCAATATCTTGACGGATGATGGTAAGAATCCAAAACGCGAGCTTCAGTGACCAAACTCACCTCATCTTGATCCTTAGGTCTGCGCTACTGGTTTGTACAGTGCAAAAAATGAAATTAGCAACTTTTAAAAATTGACCTTTAGTGTTTTAAATGTTCATAACTTCGGTGTTTCTCAGTCAATTATCAAAAATAGGGTGTCAAATGAAAGCTGAAATTCCAATGCTTGGTCACAATATTTTCAAATTACTTTTGCGATTACCGTATTGGCGCACGAGCCATTTTTTCGAGACGAGGCGATACTTTTTTGGGACTCTTTATGTGATGGCTCACCCGAAAGGGGGGACTTTGCAGATGAAATCAATTTTGATTTTATCATTTCATCTCTTATAGCATTTTCTAAGATTTAAAATGACACCTTACTCTTTGAAAATGATCAAGGCAATCAAATTTTATAACAGAAAATCTGCTTGAAATTCTTATATATGATTTTCTTTATTTTTCGCTGCCTATTTTCACCAGTTTCTCAGAAAGTTTTCTGTCGCAAAGTCCCCCTTTTCAGGGGGAGTCATCACATATAGGCATCACTATATATTAAAGGAGCCCTGTCCAATTTGGTCAGCATTTGTTCAAACTTTATGAGATGTCGGTATTAAAACATTCCTCATATTCTTCTAATTAACCATGTAAAACCACCGTAGCAACAAGTGTCGTTTCCAAAAATGCCGCGAACGGAGAATTTCAATTATTAAAAATAATATAGTAACCCTTGTGAAGTTGGTGCACCTCTATGACAATCATTCAGTTAACATTGCATGCTAAGCATTCCTGCATTGTATTCGAATTTAATTCCCCGTGTATTAGTATAGGAAAGCACGCATGTGCTTTTTATCCATTTTGTTGTGACACAACAAGTTTTGGACAAAATACACTTAAAAAAGGTTTAAAGGGGCATTGGACAACATTTTGAAATTTTGTTTGTGGATGATTTACACTTCCTAAGTTATAAAACAACAGTCAATTACAAGATATCGTGAAAATTTTGATCAAAACCTTCAAAAAAGTCGAAAATTTGAAATTTATTTCATTTCTTGATTTTGGGTATATATGAGGCTATTCTCTAAACATATTTATTGATGCTATACAATAAGAAAGAGACAAAAGATTGTTTGTAAAACATGCATTTCACATCCTAGATACCAGAAAAATCAAAAGAAATTTTAAATTTTCATTAGATCTCCTGAAAAGGCCAATTCTAGAAATTCAACTATAGAGGGCAGTATTTATCGTTGTCGACAACGATAATTAAAAATAAGAGAATATCTAAATATTTTGATATAATAGGGTTTGAATTTGACAATGAAACTTTGCATGCTGTCATTATTGCCACTAATACTTCAAATGATGCAAAAATCTCAAAATGTTTGGGGAAAAGTTTGGGGATGATGCTGAACTTGTCCAATGCCCCTTAGTCAAAATTTCTTCATTTTAGGCTGTTTTTACTCACAACTATTTCTGATCAAAATCTTATAGTATTGCTTTAATTAATAGTTTTGTGAAGTTTGGTTAGGATAGGTTGAACAGAAACAAAACTATGACAGTTTGAATTGAAAATACCAAGGGAAGCGGCTCATGGGAAGCGGCTCACCCAATACAAAGTCAATGGAAAACTTAATTTTCCCATCTCAATTTTGAAAAAAGTGCATAAAATCACTTAAAACTTTCTTGTAAATGTGATTGTGGTGTCAAAAGAAAGCTTACACCATGGGCTATTCATTAAATCATGTCAAACTATATGTTGAAACTGGCAACTTAGTGGTAAGTAGATTTATAGTTCGATTATTAATGTGTTTTAGCATACCTGACTGTATCAAATGCCATATTTTACATTGCGCTACATTATAATTTGCCTTCTTTTAGGCATATCTTTACAGCTAATCCTCCTATGATAGTAAAGGTATACATTTTCTGAAAGGAAATTGAACAAGGAATCTGAAAATGAAGTAAAAATGGTGTCAGATGTAGGATATTGTGGGAGGGAATCATATATTGCTGGAAAGGTCTTATTCTGAGCTATAAGAAAATGACAAGAAAACAGATATTAGAGAAAGTCAATTGACAACATTTCTTTGGGTCACCTTTAGGTCCGTTTTTTCATTATTTCAATATTACATCATTAAAATCTTATACCACACACAATTATGGTGCATTCATAGTCCAGCGATTTCATCACTGCAACATCGCTCGACGTCTACCGATACGCAGTCTTAAAGAGTTATAGCGCAATATGAGCAGTGCGTTTGAAGACTGCGTATCGACAGACGTCGTGCGATGAAATCGTTGTGAAATCTTTGGACTATGAATGCACAATTACTGACTGCATTTTTGGATTCCTTGTTAAATTTCCTTTCAGAAAATGTATACTTTTACTATCCTAGGGGGGTTAGTTATTGAGATATGCCTGATGAGAGGTGAATACATGTGGCGTGAGGCAAAATATGGTGTGTAACGAAAATCCGGCAAGGTTAAAACACATGGCAAGATATGAATACCCTCCAAACGATTTGGCTCAAAGATACTTTTTCTATTGTGGCCATTTGTTGAATTAAATTCGGGATCACAAATTTAATTCCACATGAGTTAAACAAAGGAAAGCATGCATGTGCTTTTCTCCATTTTTTGGTGTCAAAACAATTTTTTCATACAATACACTTGAAACTGCATTTAGATAGTCACATTCCTCCATTTTATGCTGTTTTCACTATTAGTCTAAGTTTAACTATTTTTGATCAAAATCTCATAATATTGCTTAAGGGTGTAGGATTCGATCACATTCTCATCCCCAGTGTTCTTAAATTAAAGTCCATATTTATTTTATAATAAATCCAAAATTTTTGATCACCTCCAAATTCTTTTTACACAGAACTTTTTGGAGATATATATGGCATAAACATGATAAAACGTAAAAATTGTGTATACCTATTTTCTATTTCTTGCAGCGGAGCCACATATCCAGAGGTGCATAAGAGCCCGTAGCCAGGGGGAGTGCGGTGGGGGCGTCGCACCACCCCAAATTTGACAATGTACAAAAAAGGTCCACAAAAATTCCCTAAATACCCACCAAAAGAGGACCTAAAGCACCAAAACTTGTAAATGGAAGGCCGTTTCTACCAAAATATTAAACAAAATGCTTAAAAAACTACTGGAAACCTTTTTTTTTTTTTTTTTTTTTTTTTTGCTTGTCACTTTGTCAAAACCACTAAAATTAATTTTGGGTCGACCAAAACGAAAAATTTTCCTCCAAAAGGTCCACTTTTTGAAAATCCGCACCCCCGGGCCTGGGTGCATACGTGTATATACATTCTTTTGCCTCCGAAGAGCAAACAAGAAGCAAAGTAAGGGTTAAAAATAACAAAATGAGTTTCAGAGACCAAGGTCAGTTAATTAAAAGTAAATTACATCCATGTTGAAATATAGGAGCCTACACCTCGCCGGCCTTCATTTTTTAAAAATGCTTAAGAATTACTCTCCTGAAAGGTTCAAGGAGAGTTGTCAGGGGAGTGATTTGAGGTCACACTATTAGATATTAGCTGGTTTTAGCAGTTTGAGGTGAGCTAAATATTGCTCTCCTAAGAGACTGTTTAGGCGAGCATAGCAGAGCAATCACTCTAGCTCGCCTTAAAAATGAAGGCCTGCCTTGAATTCTCACCTATTTATCAAACTCTGGTCATTTCCTGCAGATGTTGAAGCACCTGAACTGAACCTCTGCATGATCGCTTGTAGGCGTTCTTGTACAGGCGTCGTATTTTCAACCATGATACATACAGTATAATAACCTATAAAGATAAAAGTACAGTGCAACTGTTCATTCTTAAGGATTCAGACGAACTTTTGTCCATATTCTGGCAATTCTGCCCACATGCTTATACTTACAGTGCAACCTCTTTTATCCGGACATGATGGGACCAAACAATGGCCGGATAAGTGAAAAATTCGGATAAGAGAATTGTGTGTAAATCTGCCTATTAACATATAAGTCTTTAAATTGGTGTAACATAAAATAGTCAATCAGAAGTGGTATAATGTGTGAATAACTTTGTAAGTGCTTTTTGATTGTAAAATCAAATGCATTAAATCATGATAATAGGCAATGACAAAACATGTTTTCCGTTGAAATTATTCAGCCGGATAACAGAGTAATCTGTATAAATGATGTTCGGATAAAAGAGGTTGTACTGTACCTGAAATATCTGGCTGTGGTATTGGTATCGCATAAGTGCACATACCCAATATCCCCAAAAATGATCAGCTCTATCAAATATGAACTGCAACCCTCAACAAACATTACAAAGGATATTTATACTAAATTTACCTATTATTTAAAGGGGCAATTCATGATTCACTTTTCACCCTCAAGGTCACCTCTATCAAACTTGAGTTTTTTGGCTTATAAGAATCCTCAACTGGTATATGTTACGATCCCCAAACCATTCTTTCATACGTGCTTGCATTTTTGAGAAAATCAAGAAAATGTGTCATTTTCTAATTATTGTCGGGGCCCCGACAGTAATTACAACACAGTAGTCTATGGGGATGTTCAAAATGCTGAGAAGCTTGTAACTTGGAAACGGAAGGTCGGAATCAAGTGAAATTTTCAGAGTATATTTATGTTGTACAATTCTTTTTATTTAGCTAGAAAACAGGCCATATCAAAATCATGAATTGCACCTTTAACACTTCCCAAAGTTGTGTGATCACCGGAAGTGAATTTATATGATTGATTTTGAGCTTGTTGTCCAATATTCTCAGTGCGGATCCAGGAATTTTCAAAAGAGGAGATGCTATATTGATAGCGCCCAGCACCCACGCAAATTTAGGTGTTCCTCGGGAAAAATAATGTGTTGAAGGGTGCAGAACTGTTTGAATGTGCCTAAAAATCATGCATTTGCTGTCATTCTTGAATGACTTCTAGGCCTGGTATACTGATTTGAAAACTACAGTGTACAGTAGGGACCTATAATATTGTAATGGGTAAGTGCAATAGTTTAAATGTGTTATCAAATGACTAGAATCTATAGATGAGTTAGATAAAACAAATATTAACTGCTTTATATTCGTGTGATGGTACAAATATACCATCCCTCATTGAAAGATTGATTTTGTTCCATTACTCGCCTATCGGCGATGGTACAATTAGTATGTACCGTATTCATTCTAATAACCGCCCTGGGCCCTTAACAAAGTCATTTGGCATGGGCGGCTATTTTTGAAACTGATAGGATAAATTCTAAGTATACACAACCATTTTCAAAGCAAGAAATTGCCATTAATACCACAAAACATCAACAAAATGAACATAAAGATATATTTTGTTGGAGTTTATCACCTCAAATGCATTGTAAGAACTCTCTGAGTGCAACTTATTGGTACCTAGTTTCACCCAAGAAACTTTGGTGGGCGCTTATTGGAGCATGGGCGGTTATTGGAATGAATACGGTACATTCAAACATGCTACAGAGTTGTTCATCGCTAATCACCAACGATGCATCCATGCATAGATCTGCGTATTTTTTATCGTGCGAGGTTGGCTTTAGCTTTAGCCACCCGAGTGTGATAAAAATACGCGGACACATCGGATGCTACCTTTCAACAAAGAAAATCTTCCTGAAAACGTGTGAATTAAATTAAATTAACAGATAGGCCTACTCATCTCGATAAAATACCTTGAAGAATCTGAAACAAAATGCTAGATTTTAAATATTTGTTGCTTTGTCATTTTCAAATGTTCCCAAGCGCCAGTCCTTGCACCATGGAGGTAATACTCCCTCCATGCTTGCACGTACTCAAGTTCCCGACGCGCGATGAACAGTGCCCCGATTTATGTGCACTGGCACTGCATAACGCACACGTACGTTGTGCCGTGCATGACGCGCACTTCTTTGTCTATCAACTGTGGATTCATCATTAATCAACAACGTCAACGGCGTGCTCCCGTATTAAGAAGATACGGTGAGTTGTTGAAATATACCATGGATCCATCATTGATAGATTGATTTTGTTCCATTTCACTTGCCTATTTGAAGCACTCACCACCCCCATACCTTCGTACGGCCCTGGGCCTGGCCTAGCCTGGGGACTTACCTGATGCATGTTGATACATGTTGTACACGCTACCCTTATGTCCACAAAAACCAGACAAAAACAATCCTATTTCACCTTTTTCTTGGTCGTCAATGGTCATGCAGCATTTATATTTGAGTGCCCCTCACCCCCCACCCCCCCGGATATCACTGACAGACTAGCTACAATCACAACTTGAACTTGAGTCAATGTGCTTACAATGTCAATGATCATGATGTTTGTGATGATCAATGTTGAATAAACTAATTGTCTTAAGCTTTAACAAGTCTGTCCTTCTATCAAACCACGCCGCCCACGGACGGACGGAGCAATTTCAGAACGTTTTTTGCCAAAAAATCAAGATATTTTTGAATTAAACTCACCCAATAACCTCCTTTGATTGTCATCGAAAGTATAAAAGTTGGCCACAAATAGTTGTATCCTCGTGCTGAAGTACAATTGTCATTCGTATGCCGACCGCTAAAATTTCGAAGCAGCTCGTCGTCATACAAGTCAAACTCTGTAGTAAGGTAGACTGTGATTGGCGAATTGGCACCACGACAGAAATATAATAATACAACGCGTTGTTTTAGAAAGCAACGCGTTGCTTTCTTAAGTAACGCGTTGTATTATTAACCGGAAAGCAACGCGTTGCTTAGACGTAAATCCTATTGGCTAAATAAGCAACGCGTTGGTTAAGAAAGCAACGCGTTGCGTTCAGAAAGCAACGCGTTGTCACAACGAGTAATGACCCTTTTGGCTTGCCATAGACGTGGCCTACATTTTAAACAAGCAAAAATAAAATTCGCTATCAAAAACATAGAAATAAATAAAAGGACAATATTCAGGAGGCTTCAAGATCAAGGGACCATTTCTTAAAATGCTTTCTAAGTTTACCTTTGCTTTCAGCAATTTTATACTCGGAATTTCTTTTGATTTTAACTAAATTTAAAAAAGCAACAAAGTTGGGCTGGGTTTGCTGGAATTTACATCTGTGTAAATAAAATTTTAAACATAAAAAGAGGAAATTAATACAAGCATCATGTTCAGACAAACCAGTGACACCAAAAATTTTCTCAGAATAGTTAAAAGTGAAGGACTCCCCAGAAACACTGTTGATCAAACAACAAATTTCATCCCAAATAGGTGATACTTTATCACACTCACAAAATAAATGCACAAGAGTTTCCGGCTTGTCATTACAAAAATAACAGTTAGGCGAGTCAGCACGACCAATTTTATTAAGAAATTTATTTGTGCAAATTGCCCTGTGGAACAATTTAAAATAAAAGGATCTTAACTGAGTTTCAATGGTAAAATAAAAATTAGCTATGTGAATATTGTTCCATGCCACCTCATCCAATATGTCTAAGGAATCAACCCATTTATTTTCCATCTCAATTGAAGAACAGTTCCATAATATGGAGTAGACATGCTTTGGCACTTTGGCTTCATTCACAAGACCAGAAGATATTTTGGTAAACATATTTTCCTGAATATTCTTGGAATTCTGGAACCAGCTCAAGTAAATCCCATTCATTAAGGAGTTGTATTTCCTCTTATCTCCAATAGGGATATTTTTAGCTTATAAGAATCCTCAAGTGGTATATGTTACGATCCCCAAACCATTCTTTAATATGAGGAACCCGGGATGAGGAAAAAGAGAAAATGTCTCATTTTCTAATTATTGTCGGGCCCCGACAGTAATATTTTTTATTACAACACAGTAGTGTATGTGGATTTTCAAAATGCTGAAGAGCTTGTATTAAACTTGGAAACGGACGGCAGGAATGTAAGTCCCCCGTTCTTATTGTCCGGGTTGTACAGTAAAGTATAGGCTAACAACCCTCACGCAACATTGGTTTCACGCTTTACTCCGTTATGGTCTATGGAAGGCGGACTACCATTTCAGGGGGACTTGGATTCCTTTCACACCGGAATCAAGTGAAATTTTCAGTATATTTATGTTGTGCTCTGTTCTTTTTATTTAGCTAGAAAAAAGGCCACATCAAAATCATGAATTGCACCTGAACAAATTATATGAAAGAGATGTCTGAGGGGATGTGTCCCCAGTAGGCCCAGTAGACATAATTGTTTGCTACTTGATGCCTCAAGCCCATCAATATTATGTAGGCAAGGGACTTCATCTATAATTGGTCAGAGAACAAAACATGTGATGGGGTGTCTGAGGGGAAAGTGCCCCTTGAGTAATTGTGAAAGTTGGAAACACTCATGATATTCACGCGATTTGGTGCATCATGGTTTTTGCTTGTCCCGCGATTTTTTTTTTCGTACATGACTTGAGCAAATTTTCAAAAAATTGATATTTTGGATTAAAACACGGAAAAAAGTGAATTCCACTCGATTTAAACGATTTTTGAAAATTTCAACTGAATTTTGCTTTATCATTGCCCAAGTCATGTACGAAAAAAAATGCCCCCCGGACTCGCAATAAATAGTTGACAAACTTGTGAAACTTGTGACAACAAATGGAAGGGGTGTCTGATCCCCATGGGGATGCCCGGGCCCGGGGGCACTCAAGTAAAATGTTGCAGGCATAGCGTGACCACAGTTTTTCAAAACACCCCCTATTGTTTCTGAAGCCAAAATATACCCCTTTTCACCCATTCACACCCTAAATCGGGAAGTTACCTTTACCGTTTTTACACTAGGGTTTGAAAAAGTAGGCCTAGGCCTACCCTATTTCTTTAAAGGAAGAGGATATTGACACGATGATCGTGCCAATAGCCTCGCCCAAAATGGCTATAGACACGATGATCGTTTCAATAACCTCGACCAAAATGGCTATAGACACGAATCGTTTCAATAACCTCACCCAAAATGGCTATAGACACGATGATCGTTTCAATAACCTCTACCAAAATGGCTATAGACACGATGATCGGGTGTGAGAAAGTGAATGGCCCTATCTATGGAGCCGAATGCTCACTGATGCGCAAGGGGATGACA
>JXSR01S075502.1:1895-15197 GCA_000969725.1 Ophiothrix spiculata | reverse complement strand
GTGTGGCATGATAACTCGGGACCATCGCCAGAATGGTAAGTGATTGCATGACCTGGGGGCACTATCATTTCAATCTCTGGGAATAGTGACATCTGCCAGGGTGTGGCATGATAACTCGGGACCATCGCCAGAATGGTAAGTGATTGCATGACCTGGGGGCACTATCATTTCAATCTTAGATCAGTTCTTGAGACCCCAATTTTTAATATCCAATAGTAAGTTTTTAAGATTATATTGTCAATTTCAGCTCTTTTGGGCAAATATTTATGGAAAAAAGCTGTTTGTAAGACTTTAATTTGGAAAACAATAAGTTCCCAAAACCCTATTTTTACCAAAAACTCTGTTCAGTGAGTCCTATACGGTACTGGTACATGTGTATATCCAGGGGGGAGGGCACTCGAAGAAAAAAGTGGTACACATGCTCGTCAGAAAAAATGTCGAAAAGGGGTCAGATTTTGGCCCATTGGCGTCATCGATGTTTTAAAAAAGGGGGTACCCTTTCAGGGTAACTTTTGACATTAAGGGTCGTCTTTTTATGATATCATCGACTTAAGAGTCACTTTTTCTCTAGCTGTTCTGAAATTCCATGAAATACTACAGAAAAGGCTTCTAATTGAAGAGTTTGTTTCCAAAAGGTCCTAATCCACCTGAGTACTTTTTGAGAAAATCAGCAAAAAGTTTTTCTTGTTGTGCAAAATTGCTTTTCAAGGTTTTGCTGCTTTATATTTTAGGAATTGGTCCTCTTACTAAAGTGACAACACTCAAGGAAATCAGAACTTAATCGTTCCATTTTTTGTGTAAAGCTTTATTTTCACTTGGCAGTGGATTTAGGCCCTTTTGGAAATAAACTATGGATTTAGGCCCTTTTGGAAACAAACTGAGATTTTTGTGCACTGGTAAGCTAAATTAAAGCAAATTCTGGGAAAAATAGTTTGATTCCATGAAATTACTACTATTATACTACACTATGGCACTAATAACTTAATTTTTACCCAAAGTTGATTTATATTCTTTTTGGGAATGATCTCTTCATTTAGAGTTTATTTCCAAAAGGGCCTGAATCCATCTGAAAATCAGCAAACGGATAATCTCTTGTCATGTTTAATTTATTTTTGAGTTTTTTTTCTGCTTCACAAGTTAAGGTACTGGGTCCTCTCACTACAGTGACATCATTTATTGAATTCAAAACTTTATTGCTTATTTTTTATTGAGAGCTTTGTTTACACCCTAAAATGGATTTAGGTCCATTTGGAAACAAAGTGTTGTGGATAGACCTGTTGGAAACAAACACAGATTTTTATGTACTGGTAAACTCAATAAAAGCAACTTTTGGGGGAAAATGACTATGGCACCAATAACTCAATTTTGACCAAAAGTGGATTTAGGTCCTTTTGGAAACAAATTTTTCAATTATATATTTCATGCATTTTATGGCAGTGAACAGTGCATTTATATGCTGTTCATGGTCCATTTCAGTGTGTTACGCCATTGGTCAATTTTATTACGACATTTCAGGGTATGATATTTTACACCAGGGTTGGAAGGGTTTATTTATGTTTATTTTTTTTAAGGGTTGGAATTTGCTGTACATGATTACGACATTTAGGGTCCGATTTTGAGGTGCTCTGATGAACATGCGTACCACTTTTTTCATCGAGCGGCCCCTAAAGGGTGTTTATGGGCTCTTATAGCTGTAGTGTGAATAGTAATGGGCAGACTCTGTACATGAGATTACAGGCTTGGGGTTATGGCATATTCCTAAAAATTCCAACCCACTTGGTGTTGTTTTAAAATTTCAGTATATAAGGATGGACAGGATCAAAAGCATTATGATATAAGGATCGATATAAGATAGAATTTTAATCTGTAAACAAGGGGAAATTTTCTGATTTTAAGATTTAGATTTCCAAAAAAATCGTGAGAATTTTGTTTGGGTAATTAGTTGAGGTGCAGGGAGTGTATAATAATTGATAAAGATTATTTTAGCATTCAACTCTTTCTAGTTTTCCATTATTAGGGCCAAATCATAGTCGGCCTCCAAACAAATTTTTTCCTACCAAACATCAGGGATGAGAAAGTTCCTCTTTTCAGCTGATTTCCTCTTTTTTGATCATGTTCATGTGCTAGAGTTTTTAGCTTTTTTATTCATTTTCAGCCCATTTTTGATATTTTACCCAACTTAACGACGCTTTTCCTCTTTTTTGACAATTACCCATTCTCATCCCTGAACATTTGGGCATGACGTCAAAATGACGAGTGACTCCAAACAAAATAACTTCATCACCTAGTTGAGACCAAATAAAACTTCACGCTAGATTGCACATGTTATTGAATTGCCATATACATTGGACCAAATGTTTGTTACCCGTTCATAGTTTAAATTCGATGGCAAATATTTGGTGATGTGACGACCAAATGTTTGGTAGGAAAAATATTGTTTGGAGGCCGACTATGATTTGGCACTTACTGTTTATTTTTGTAGGTATGTAAGTCGCATCTTGGTGCACGACCTTGAGACTGACCTTTGGTGGTATTTCCTGTGTCGCAGTAGGCTTGTGGTTGACCTTCGCGGAAGTCAGATTGACAAAACGTTTCCCATGGCTACCGAAGAAAATCTCAATGAATTCCGCCATCTTGTTCCTTCTAAATCTATACGAGATATCAAAGATAGTCACTTATGGTTTTCTATATTCATCAAACCTCCGCAAAGTTGTTTTACCCGCCTCCAGAGGGCAGCCTGCTGCCTTGTCATCCTTCTCACATCAATGGTTATAAGCATAACGTTTTACGACATCCCAGCTAATCCCGACTTACAAGATTACGAATTTGGAGCCTTTCAGATTTCCCCTGTAATGTTGATTCCAGTCAGCACGGCTGTGATGGTGCTTTTCCGTTATTCACGTCCTAGAAATATTGCCTTACCGGACCCGCTGCAAGGACATTTTGGATGGGAGTTATCTCTTCTTGCTCATGGATTTCAAAATCGTGTACGGCGTGTCACAGATTATATCCATCATCCATTTCACCACGATATAGAAGGATCTGAATCTGATACGCCTCATCCTCACCGATTTCAAAATCGGGTACGACGTTTCACGCAACATATCACCATGACATAGAAGAATCTGATATGCCACTTGATAGCATCTCGGTAATTAGCAGTGGTGAGCACATAAGTAACGCCATGTCAAGTTCTTCGAATGATCTATCAATGACTCCTACTAGTAGAGACTCCCATGAAAGCTCAAGCGCTTTTACGGAGGAAAGCCATGTTGAAATTATCGACGAGACCGGGCAAGGATCCTCTGCATCAAGCTGGGATAGTAATGATACATCCTCTAGTATTAACACAAAAGTAATATATGAAACGCACATGGACTATCTTTTCGAGAAGATCAATAAATGCCGTGAAATCCTGTATGATCCCAACTCGGGTAGATTTAAGGATGAAGAAACTCGCAAAAAAGAGCCTGCTGAAAATTTGATTTTATTATGAAATTGCACGGATGGGAAGAGATAGCATCTGATACTGACGTGCATCTACACGAAGACGGTGATCATGATACGCATGAAGATGAGGATGATGACTAAAAAGAGGCTGTTGGAGATGGATTTTTACCATGGTGGTGTATCTATGTGGCATGGCTTTTCATGTTTACCAGCTGTGTCGTCTGTGCTTTTTTCATCATGCAGTATGGTGTGCGGTACGGTTGACAGACGTCTCTTGATTGATTGGTTGCTATGATGGTTTCGTTCATTCAGAGCGTCATGTTTATTCAGCCCGTCAAAGTGGCTGTCATGGCAATTGTTTTTGCGATAACTTTGAAGAGGCACGAGTTGGATAACGTTGGAGCACAGTTCTACAAGAATTGGAAACCACCAAAAAGTAAGTGACTTTTTTTGTCGGTATTCATTTTTAAAATGGACTAAAACTTGTAGCTTAAATTGATTCTTTGAAATTGCTAAAAGCTTTCTGACTGAGAATTTGGACATTTGGTCAACTTATTTTGTCTCAAAATAAAGGCCATATAATTTTTTATGAGCTACAAAATATTTAGTGCAACAAATTATTGTTGATCAATTAATTTCAATGTATTTTGATGGAGGAAACTGTTGATAAAAATCACCAAACATTTGGAACTATTTAGTATCACATAAACCTACTTTAAATAATTGATTATCAATGACCATTTTAAGAAATTAATTAGAATTTATAAAAGAAATATTTCTTGCACTGAATATTTGGTAGCTTACAAAATAATATTGACTGGCCTCAACAGTTATTAGCTGTAGCAATTCCATCATGTACAGTTGTGTTTCAAAAAGTGCTTTAGAATTTACAGATATTCTTTCATAGTTTAATTTCAAGGTGTACAGTTTTTGATCTAATTGGCTATCAATAACAGGGGTTGCCTTTACACTTTTAAATCCACAGGACAGAAGGACCAGTAAGTCTCAAAATCCACAGGTCCTTCACTACATTTACAGGTCCCTCAGAAGGACTTTTAATTGCAAAATCAGTGACCGCCTAAAAAACGATCGGACCGAAAGACCATCTCATTGCTGAACTGGTCGGTCCTTCCAAAATTCTGTCGGTCGGGACCGACGGTCTGACGGTAAAGTCGAACCCTGCAATAACAACGATATGAACATGTGGTTGGTAGTATTTGAGACAAACTTTCTCTTTTTTAGGGAGAGTAAATTTAAACTGACCTCAAATTTCAAAAGTTCTGCACAAAGAAATGTATTACATGTAGCTCTGTTTACAGAACATAGCCATTTGCTAAGAGAGTTCTAAAACATTCAACTTTGCAGTCTCTGACGATGCAGAAGAAGAAACTGCAGATTCCATCTGTCAATACGGCTACCTGCGTACAGTACATGCGCCTTTCTACAGACCACCTGCAACTTCTAGAGAGAGAAGAGACGTATCTCAGCCAAAATTCATTCCATGTTCCGTGCGTTCCTGGGTCAGCTGATCTTTGTGTTCTTCATACTGGAGATAGCAAACACCCAGCAGAATACCGACAGCTATTATCTGGGGAAGGCTCAGAGAGACAAATATGACGCAGTCAATGAGGTATTTTGATAAATGAATACAGGAGATTTGATACCCAAACAATTTAGGGTCAAACAATAATTTATTGGACAGTGTAAACAAAAATCCATAGTACAGGCCCCATTGTTTGTGAATGCAATCCCTACCATGGATTTTTGTTTAGATTGTCCAATAAATTTTTATTTTGCCTACAGTGGTGTAGCCAGACATTTTGGTTCTTGGGGAGAAGGCGCAAATATATTTCTTCCAAATTTTCTTGACACATGCACACATTTCTTCTTCTCAAGGTTTTTTGTTTTTAACTAAAATTGTGTGGAGTGGTTACCATGGTTACAAAGTCCACTTTTTTATCAGATTAGTCCAAAAAAGTACCGAAAGGTTTCCAAAATGATGGATAATAGTAAAAATGCAATTAATAAACTGGATTTTTGCATCTTTGAAATTCATACCTTAAACCCCATCTATTGAGTGCGCAACCAGTGGCAAAGCCAGCATAGGGCAGGGGGCAACCAGTGGCAAAGCCAGCATAGGGCAGGGGGGCAGACTGCCCCTGACAAAAAATCAAGCAGGAAATCAGGACAGCAAGAGGGAAAATCGTGAAGGACAAGAAAATTGAGAGAGCAGCTGCAAGACTACTAGACTGGAAACGTGGGGAAAAGCAGAAAATCATGTCAAAAGATGTGCACATATTGTTTTGCTTTTCAGTTTTTAAAATTGACTTGAATTTATTTTGGGTGTACGAAAAGAATTTTTTGGCGGGAAAAATTGGTAAGAAATGTGTACAAGCGGGAGGAAAATCAGGAAAAAATTGGAACAAAATGTCTTTGTCCCCCCTCGACCAAAAAGTCTGGCTACGCCACTGTGCGCAGCTGTTAAAAAATACACCCTTTTCCAAAAATTGCATGGAATTGCTATGGTAGGCACGGTCTGCCTTGTGTTTTGCGTGCTGATGATAGCAAGATCCCCCTGGCAAGAACAAAGTTGTTTGGGGTTGTATTTTGAATTGTTTGTTTGATTGTTTGTTTGTTTACCTCAGTTGGTCTGTGACAGACACATGCCATTAGATCCATGATGAACTCATGGTCTCTTCCAAGCTCATACAAAAGTACCAACCTGAATAGCCAGAAATGGCTAATCTATGCATGCTGGCCAATGCATCTTTGAAAAGATGCCGAAAATAGAAAAGATAGCAAGAAAAAGAGAAAGAGAAAGATGGCCACTCAAACAATATTGTACAATTTACCCTTACTTTGTGAAAAAAGAAATCAGGAATTCTAATCTCATGCCCAATGCAAAGGCAATTAAACCCTATGTAGGGTCAATATTTAGGGGCTATTTATGAACATGATATCCACCAAGTAATACAACTGATCCTGTTTTCTGGAATCAATTATATCGGATGCAATCCGTATTTCATAGGACTTCTGTCATTTTCTGTTTCATTTCAAGGTTTCCACATTTGATGATTTTTATGAGTGGCTTCCTGAATTCGTCAGTGAAACTTATGATGATCCAGGCAACATTCTGTTAGGCGGTGTTAGGCTGCTACAGGTGCGGGTCAAACCAGGTAGGTGAAATTGTTAGGCAAATCTGTGATGGTAACATTCTGTTAGGCAGTGTTATGCTGCGACAGGTGCAGGTCAAACTATGTATGTGGAATTGTTAGGCAAATTTGTGATGGTAACATTCTGTTAGGTGGTGTTAAGCTGCGACAGGTGCGGGTCAAACCATATAGGTGGAATTGTTAGGTAAATCTGTGATGGTAACATTCTGTTAGGCGGTGTTAGGCAGTGGCAGGTGCGGGTCAAACCATATAGGTGGAATTGTTAGGCAAATCTGTGATGGTAGCATTCTGTTAGGCGGTGTTAGGCTGTGGCAGGTGCGGGTCAAACTATGTATGTGGAATTGTTAGGCAAATCTGTGATGGCAACATTCTGTTAGGCGGTGTTAGGCTGCGACAGGTGCGGGTCAAACCAGGTAGGTGGAATTGTTAGGCAAATCTATGATGGTAACATTCTGTTAGGCGGTGTTAGGCTGTGGCAGGTGCGGGTCAAACCATATAAGTGGAATTGTTAGGCAAATGTGAGATGGTAACATTCTGTTAGGCGGTGTGAGGCTGCGACAGGTGCGGGTCAAACCATATAAGTGGAATTGTTAGGCAAATCTGTGATGGTAAAATTCTATTAGGCGGTGTTAGGCTGCGACAGGTGCGGGTCAAACCAGATAGGTGGAATTGTTAGGCAAATCTGTGATGGTAACATTCTATTAGGCGGTGTTAGGCTGCGTCAGGTGCAGGTCAAACCAGGTAGGTGGAATTGTTAGGCAAATCTGTGATGGTAACATTCTGTTAAGCAGTGTAAGGCTGTGGCAGGTGCGGGTCAAACCAGATAGGAGGAATTGTTAGGCAAATCTGTGATGGTAACATTCTATTAGGCATTGTTAGGCTGCGTCAGGTGCGGGTCAAACCAGATAGGTGGAATTGTTAAGCAAATCTGTGATGGTAACATTGTGTTAGGCTGTGGCAGGTGCGGGTCAAACCATATAATAATAATAATAATAATAATAATAATATGTATTTTAATCATCATAAATTACAAACAATGTAAAACAAAATTATGCAATTACATGACAATCAAGGAAAAAGAAAAATAGACTGTAAAGTCCAAACACAGGATGTGTTTCCCTTTCCTTATATACTTAGTAATGTACAATAAATAAAATATGATAAACACACAGTCTTTTGTTACGTTAGTAAAACTAAAAATGAAATTCAAGCAAATAAAATTGCCACAACTATTTAGGTAAGCTATCCTTACAAGCAGTCTTAAAGAGATTTACTGATGATGATGATCTAACAGAAACAGGCAGCTCATTCCATAATCTTGGAAAGGAAACAAAAACAGAATTGAAGAAAGTATTAGTGCGAGAAGTTGTGTGAAGAAATTTAAGTTCATTTATCTTAGAAGGTTTGAAAATAGGTGGAATTGTTAGGCAAATCTGTGATGGTAACATTCTATTATCTTGATCACTGGAAATATTCAAATTTACTTACAAACTTTTTTTCTTCAGGTTTTGGATGAACAATAAAGGCGAAGATTAATACAAAATGGAAGGATCTAGGATAAAGGAAATGGCATAACATTGGACAAAAACAGTGAAGACACAACTTGGAGAACAGAACATTGGTAACTGACATTATTATGATGAATAGTTTTGACTTTATGAATACGTAAAGAGAATTGGATAGATGAATGACTTTGTGAGAGATTGATGACTATGATAACTCCATGATAAAGGCTCAATATGAGAGATTAATGACTCTACGATGAGCAAGTTGGAAATATGGATCAGCAAACCAGGTTTAATTAAGGTAACAAGGATGCTGCTTGCAATTAGACAGGACATCTGATGTAAAGGATGGAAAAGGCTGATGTACAAGAACAGAGAAATGGAAGATGGAGAATGGTGATTTAAAACTTCAGAGACAATGAGGCTGGAATGGACAGGATGACTGCAACCAGGATTAAGGTAGGGTGTATGGAATACATGTGATCAGTCACCTCATATATTGGGTTGTCAAGGTTTTGGGGTACAAATTGGAAAAAGTTAAATAGATGACAAATTGATTGCTAGTTTTACAGACTGATTGTATAGCAACAAAATACCAGACAATTTAGCATTAAATAAGTGTAACAGTAAAACCTTGACAACTTGAGCATTATCCTGTCACAATAATTATTGAGAAACCAAACCTTACTACCAAACCATATTCAGTGATCTTATCTTCTTGTCAATTGAGTTATTGAATGCGTTTTGCTTGTTGTACACAAGTATCAGAAAACTGTTTTAGATTTTCCATCTCAACATATCAAATTTTGATGCATTAGGCCAAAGAAAAAAAAGAACTCTGTGTCAGCTTTGAATTTTACCGCATTTCTTTTTTATTTTAGGTTTTCAGGAGATTGTTTGCTTTTTTATTTATTTTTTTCTTACATCGCGGCCACAAAAAAATATTGACCTAAAAGCTTAATAAAATAATAAGCGCTTAGGGTTTTGAGCCTTAGGAACCTGAGACAGAGTTTTATTTTTGCCTTATGTGACATTGTAATGTGCAGTCACTAAATGTGACAGATATTTAGTGACAGATATGTATATCCATTTTTAAAACAAATGTATTGTAAAGTGTCAAATTGCTTGTTAAGCATTTATTGTAACTTTACAGGTTTTAATGTCAAGCAGGACTTTATATCACCTTTGTCCTATTACAGTGAAACCTCATTAACACAAAATCTGTTAACACAAAAACCCTGATAACACAAAATGTTTGTTGGGTCCCAAGTATTGATAAATCAGTTGGATAACACAAATCCTGATAACCCAAACTAAACTCTTTGGTCCCAGTGATTTTGTGTTAACGAGGTTCCACTGCATTCAATAACAAAACCTGTGTGTTTTTCTATATATATTCATGGTTTAAGACTTGAACTTGATATTTGTGCTTTTTTAACCCTTTTCTGTGGTAAAATGACCAACGTGTCCAATGTACATTTAACATGCAACGTGTACTGAACATAATATGCCCACGGTTTAGATTACAAATTGAATGCATAAAACACACAATGCATATTACTGTTAGCAATTCACTGGATTCTATACATTGATGTGTATCAGAGATCCTAGGGAGCAATTCATCTGAAACACAAAATGAATATTTTGTTGAAAGACTAGAGTTGTAAGGTTTCTGTCAAGACTGATTTTTCATGTCGACATGTCGCAATAATTTTTTGTTGACGTCTACATGATGTTGACATAAAGTTGACATCAATGATATGGTTTTTGTGTGAAAAACAAAATTGTTTGAATAAGCAACAATGACCCGTTTTAGATGTAGACTATACATATATTATAGTAATGTACTGGTTCTTTCTGCGTATGACAATATGAATAATATAAAATTGACATTTTGTAAATTAGGTACAACTAATACGCATTAAATTATTTATGCAACACTTTAAAGCTCAACCGCTAATAAACATCCATAAATTGACAATTAAACGTAAGTTTTTATGAAATTTTACTTGCCCAGTTTTGTCGACAAATGAGATTTCATGTCGACATGTCGAGATATGCTTCATGTCGACATATATGTCGACATAAAGCATGTCGACAGAAACCTTATAGATTTGCTTTGCTTGATCAAAAGTGACTATTTGACAGGTTATCTTATTCTTATATACTCTAAGCAGAGAAATGAAATGTACACGTGTGATTTTAATGTTCTTGGTCCACCAATGTACTATCCCAGTAAGTTAAAACAGCGCCAACTAAATTTTCAGTAAGGTGGAAATATTCAGCACTTAACAAATTAGCTCTTTGCAGTTTATCTGATCCTATTTTATCCCCTGACAAATTTCATTTGTACATCAATTGGTCATAATGATACAGGTTCATTTTATGAGAACAATTTTACTTGAGTGAGTTTTCAAAATTCATCTCCTTTCTTATAGGTATTGTACTTTCTTATAATAAAGTATTGTATTGTAACTTCTCATACAAGGGGTCCTCCTCCAATTACCAGGTTTTTTTTGTCTCCTGATCACAGTTGTACTTCATCATCAAAACATACCCAATTCTAGAGCATGTTTTTCTTGCGTTCTGCTATATAATTGTGCGAGTCAGGGTTTGAAACTGAAATATCATTTTGTTTCGTTCTGATCTCTGCATCTATCATATGTTTGTATTATATATTGTGATGTCCTTTATTTAGACTGTTGAGCTGCTGATACCTGAAATGTATGGATTCTGCTTCCAAATGTGGTCACAAATGGATTCCGCTGACACTCCAACTAAATATGTTTCAAATCCTAGGTTACATGTCATATGAACAGGGGTCTTCAGGGGTCAGTGTCCTTTTGGTGGTCAAAGTTATAAGATTGGTCAGCAAATGCCTGTACTTATCAGATTTTCATGAAACACAATTTTCACTTGGTAGAAGCAAAGATGTGACCATTATGTGAGTAAGGGTCAAAGATATCTAGAGGTCAATAACCTTTGATGGTCAAAATTATAGGATAAAGCCCTACATGCTGCTCTTTTTTACTGTTGCTACTTTGTTCATGTGTTGATCTGCAAATTTCACTCCGTCTTTTTGGGTCTTGGTCTTCTCCTAGTATTGGTTTGATTTTCAACACTCAAGCATAAATTCAACCTTGCCACTGGAACCAAACCCTTGTCTTTCGTTTTGTGACAGCATTATCAATGGAGATGGAAGATCTGTTAACATGTTCATGAACTTTGTAGATCTATAACTTCTGCGCCACCTCCAATGTTAAGGTTTTTGTAGCACCTTTCCAATCGAGTTGAAAGGAAGAAAATGTGCAAATATGAAATTAGACCATAATTGTCAAAAGGCATCGACAAATACTATATTTGTAAATTTGCAAATGGTTAACTTCTGCGCCACCTCCAATGTTAAGGTTTTTGTAGCACCCTTCCAATCAAGTTGAAAGGAAGAAAATGTGCAAATAGAAATTAGACCATAATTGTCAAAAGGCATCAACAAATACTGATTTAGTTGTTCATGTTATGTTTTATATTTGTAAATTTGCAAATGCAGAAACCGAATCAAATCAAATTCCATATACTACTCATCAATAATGTTACACGTTGAAGAGAAATCTCATGTGAAATGTCTGTTGATGTCCTTTGGAACACAGTCTGTTGGATTTCTTTGACTCTAAAAATGAACCTTGACATGCAATCCTTATAATGTCTTGCACCAGCAGCATACAATATTATTTGAATACAGGAATATTAAAATGACCCAAGTCCATGCTTCCTACTTAGACCAAAGAAAGTATAAAGTCATACAATGATGAATATAATTAGCTTTCAAAAATCAATACTTAATCATCACTTCCTTTTGCATCATGGGTAAGGCAGCGTGGACTTAATTGGGACAGTATGGCTTTCCTATATTCAATTAAGTCCCTGATTGTCCCGTCTAAAGAAACTTTACTTTAGCTCCACATTCATCACCATGAGCATCACATGTGTTGATCTGCAAATGTATGACTCTCCATCTTTCTGGGTGCCTGGGATCTTTTACTAAACACACTTTTCTCTACAATAAAGAGAAAATTCCCCCAAACTGAATTATTTAACCAAAGTATCTTTGATGGATAAGGGGTTGGTCTTTGTTCATAATGTAATAAGGTTGCCTTTAATGTATATCTTGAAACACAATTCCTGAGGAAGGTATGACGTGTATAATGTATACAAAATCCAAATTATTTCAAATCAAAAGTAGATATGGCATGCTTGGTGTGGAATGGAGCTTACTTGGCCACAGTGGTCAGCGAACACCTGTAAAGTGTGCGGAGGCCGAGTGGAATTACAAATCTTGGAGGCATAACACACAATAAATCCCCAGTATGTTTACTTTTTTGAACAAATGGCCTTCAAGCTTTCTAGTTGGCTGAAAACTGAAGTTATCACATCTTCATTCTTTGCCTTCAACTCTCTAATTTCTTCTTCCATCTGCTTTATATCTTTATCTTTTTGCTTGAGTATTTGGTCATATGTGTCCAACCAAGCAATCACAGGCTGTTTATAATTGTCAAGCATCTGTTGTTGTCTTTGTTGTTGTGGTTGTTCTTGTCCATTTGCCTCTTGCCCATCTTGTTGTCTATTACGTCGTCTTCTTCGTTTTTTTTTTTTTGCCTGATCTTGCTGGTTTTCCTCCACTGCATCTACAAAATGCTCATCTTGCTGGTCTTGGACATTGTTATTGACATTGTTATCCATCTTGTCCAACGGCGTAGTAGATTTAGATTTATGTATATAGATGTATATCTTGTTCTTCCGTTTGTGTTTGAATCTCTTCTTTATTGATACAGTCCATTTTTGATGAAATATCAGGATGAGAATACAACAAAGTTGTGTCGTCAGCAAACAGAATAATGTCAAACAGTGAAGTTGTGCTTACAATATCGTTTACATAGAGTAAAAAAAAGTAATGGGCCCAGAATGGAGCCTTGTGGGACTCCACACTTAATTTCTTTATACTCTGAATTGTATGATTGGTATCTAACAAATTGTTTTCGTTTTTTTAGGAAGCTTTTGAACCATTGGTAGACTATACCTCTAAAGCCGTAATATTCTAATTTATACAATAATATGTCATGGTCTATGGTGTCAAATGATTTTTGACATATCAAGAAAAATTCCAAGTGTGCCATCAT
>JXSR01S075501.1:3884-22787 GCA_000969725.1 Ophiothrix spiculata | reverse complement strand
ACAAACGTTATCATAAAATTTGATAGTTCATGACAATAAATCGTTTACACAACAGGCGGGAAAAGGTACTTTAATGTGATTAGTTGGAGGAAATTTGCAAAAGACCATGTGGAATTGAAAACGGGGCTATAAGGACACGCATCGCTAAATAAAAGCTAATGGGGTAGTACAGCCTGCGGGAGCATGTTTTACATTGTAAAAGTTTCAAAAATGGCGGGAACTATATTTTTGGTAAAATTTCTTTTTAATCATTTTTGTGTTAATGTAGTCAAACTGGATAAAGATTACCATACATTTGCTGTTTTGTGTTTGTTTTGAAATTTGACACATATGAAGCTACACAAAATGAAACTCTTTATCATGTTATTTACGTTTCCATTTCAGATAATCAAGTCCCCGTCATTACCGGTACCCCTTCTGATCTGACAGTTAATACCGATTCTGAGCAGAGCACAGCTCGTGTCACGTGGACTCCGCCTACAGCAACTGATAATTCCAATGATGTGACACTAACACACAGTCACACGTCTCCTTATAATTTCCCAATTGGTGAAACAACGGTTAGTTATACCGCGACAGACAAAGCAGGAAGGGAAGCCACCACGTCATTTAAAGTTACTGTTAAGGGTAAGCTTTCCGATTTAGTAAGCTAGTGGATGCAATTTTTAGGGTAAATCGAAAAATGTGCATTGATCAAACCCTAAAGATGTGAGTTTTTGGTAATTATAACGGCAATCATAATTGATTATACTGATATTGGCACCAATGGAATAAAGGAACCCATACACGTGCATTGTCGCAACCAGCATCATTAAGGGACAAATGAGAAGAAAGACAAAATTTGAAGGTAGAGGCAAAAACGTTTTTTCAAGATTTAACTGAAAACTTATGATGATGATTATGATCATGATTCAAATTGCCCGCGAAACGAACCAAAAACTTAAATTGTACATTGATATATATATAAAAAAAATGGATCATGATTGCAAACGTTGCATCAAAATTACCTATTAAGCAAGATACTCTCGCTAATAACCGAGATTATCATTAGTGGTGTTAAGTCCTACGTTGACTTTTAATTTTCACAATCAAAGAAGAGAAGTTCTCTTACACATCATAATGAGGAAAATTAGCCGTGGATAAAGATATGACGCTTGTGATATTGGTTGCATGTTTTATTGACAATCTTGAAGTAGAAAATAAACGTCGAGGAATCTCAATTTTTAAAGATAAAACTAAGTGACCCCATTTACCTACTAATTCTAGTAATTCGATCATACAGCAAAAATTGTTCTAGTTCAAATGTCAAAAGTTCACCCCTCTTACCATGCTTACGTAAAAATAAGATTTCTTAAAATGATTTTGATGACTCCATTAAACCAATTCATTTGGAAATCCTTACAAATTACCAGTTTGTATTAAACTTTTGATATGCTCCTTTTGAGATTCTCTGTTTATTTATCTACCCTAGTATATAGAAAGACCGAATTGTTTTCCAAATTTATAAAGTGACCATTCACATTCATATGGAGAATATCGCAGGCGAAAAATTCCAAACCGTTCTTCCATGTGAACATTGCTGAACAGACAAAGCTAATAGGAAATCGCTAAATGTGGACAGTTTACATCCTTTCAGGTGTCACAAATAGCAGATTTCTATTCAACATTTTTAAAAGAATGACACAATTACAAACAAGATGGTCTTTTTGTGTAAACTTAATTTTGCTTATTTTTCAGGATGTAACTGTTTTAAAACAAAATAATATTTCAATTTCAGATAATGAAAACCCTGTCATTACTGGAACACCTTCTGCTATGACTGTTAATACCGATTCTGGACAGAGCACAGCTGCAACCACGTGGACTGCACCTACAGCAACTGATAATTCCGGTGTTGTAACTTTGACACGAAGTCACACGTCTCCATTTAATTTTCCAATTGGTACAACAACTGTTAGTTACACAGCGACAGACGCAGCAGGAAATCAGGTCACCACGTCATTCGTAGTCACCGTTAATGGTAAGTCTGAAAACCAAACTGTATTCAGATTATAATATTATAGTACCACTAAATATCAGGCTCAAGGTTGTAATGTTTTTTGCAGACGTATATAAGTTTTGTTATGTACTTTTTCGGATTTTTAATGCAAAATTATTCATCTTTGATATACACATAATGAAACGACTTTTATATTTTACTTAACTGTCTTGATAAAGTGACCAGTACAGACTAAAATAGAGCATAGGTTAGTGATATTATTCACATGATTATATCAGTAAAGTCTCGTTTCTTACCCTAACTATAATAGAACAATGGCATAATAATTGGAAACAGTATCGTGATTTATAATAATGAACAGACATGTAAATCTGAAATAAGAATCTAGTGTTATAAGTCTAATTGTAAGCTATGCTGCACTTAATATACCAAAAAAAGTAAAGAAACAGATAAAGAATCTATTCGAGACAAAGTATCTGGGATTAAGTTAAAGATTAATTCGACGTTGGGCTGCACTTATTACAAGAAAGACAGAATGTATGCGCATACAGGATATTCAAGGAGAAGGAAAAGGCTTTTTCGACCACAAAGGCAGCGATATCGCTTGATGGAGAAATTAATTCGCAACCATCGTTTCATAGTTTCTAATATATATAATTTGCTCTTTAGAATTCTGTATTCTAGCTCAGAAATGGGTTTTTGTTTTGTATGTTTTTCATTCCATAATTTTAGATCATGAAAAACACACAAAATAAGAAAATACAATATCATGATTAAAAAAATTTAAAACCGATATGCCTAATATTTTGCCGCAATGCCAACAAATACCATATTGTACTAAGTTAGAGCTTGTATTTTCAAATAGGATCAGAAGGAAGGACTTAAAATCTATCAAAAAAACAAATCAAAACAATATCTGAAATAAATAATACATATACATTGTGAAATCAGACATCTCTTGATGACATGCGCTGGCCAGATGGCTTTGATATTTTGGCTTAAAAGATATATTTAATTGTATTGCGAGAGCATTCGGATCCAATTATTGCATTGAAATAGAATTTAGTCCCAGATAATAGACTACCGTAATTTCCTGGAGCGCTTGATACAGTTTGGGTCAAAACATAGTCGGTCTTCAAACAAATTGGCTACCAAACATTTGGTCGTGACGTCAAAATGACGATTGCCTCCAATAAAATAATTTCAACACCGAGTTGAGACCAAATAAAATTTCGCGCTAAATTGAACATGTGTTGAACTGTCAAATACATTGCCTCAAATATTTGTTACCGGTTTATACTTTAAATTCGATCGCAAATATTTGGTGACGTCACGACCAAATGTTTGGTTGCGAAAATGTTGTTTAAAGGCCGACTATCATAACATAGTCCGACTATGTTTTGACCCTTTTTCATTTTTACTATTCATAAAATCTGACAGCCGAATGCATATTGACCTCGAGTGTCTAGACAATTTTATTGATCGAAAAAAAACCCCGCTTAAAGCACAAGGTGATTGATAAACATTTAATGGTAAAATAGTAAAAATTCCAAATGTTAATTTCAGTACTCAAAAAATATTAAGTAGCAACTGTTCATTTCAAAATAAACCCCGCACTACCAGTCAAGGACGGACTAATGAAAAGCTTATTTACTAAGCATATTGTTCAGAAGCTAATGCGCTTTGAAGCCAACGATTAATGCACTGAATCTGAAATTCATACCACCAATAAACTGGCAACTTTTTAAACAGCGATTACCAACGAAATTAAAGGTTTAGGCTCCGATTTCATCTTGAGCATGATTTACTTTTAATTGATTGACCTCGACCTCTGAAATGTATTTTATCAGCTTTCCCAATCAGGTCGCTTATTGTTTACTCTTCAGAGGCAAAAGAAAGTCCACAACCCTGGGGATGAGGCTGTTATGTAAATACTTTAGAAATAGAAATTAGGTCTACTAGGTGAATATCAACTTTCATTTGACATCAAAAATGTACTACTTTCGGTTGAGCCCCTGGGGATGAGAATGTGATCGGAACCTACCCCTTTAATATCAGTTCGGCGGAAGTCACAATTTGGATACGTATCCGAATTTGGATATTCCGTATCAAAATTCTGATACCCGTATCCGAATTTCGATTAAAAACAGCTGAAACTGGATATCAGGTGAAATGAATATTCAGCTTCGCCGCGCACCATACCGGTATGTATAAAAGTCAACAACATTGCGTATCATCATTTGTCATCTAAACTCTAAGAAAGTATTGGCCAAGTTATGTTGCCTTCTGTGATAAGGAGCTATCAGGACATGTTTCGAAGCTGTCCCGCTGGAATTGCACAGATGGAAATTACATTTCCACAGATAGATTTATCATAAATGCAAGAAACATGCTCTACATGTACTTCCCAGCTTGCGCTATCGATTTGTTTCCTGCGCCACGACAGGCGTATCAGAATTCAGATACCCCTCCATATCCTTATTCTGATACGGGTATCACAATTTGGATACGAAATGTACGTGGGTATCCGAATTCGGATACGTATCGGAATTGTGAGTTCCGCCGAACTGATATGAATTTAAAAATCACTACATTAAATGTGCCTTGATGTGAAGAATATTTCATCATCATAAACATGTTTCTAGATGTCAAAAAGTTTACACCGTTATGCCATGAGAAAAAAATTAAAATTAAAATGTTTATTTCGAATGATAATTTTTCACCATGGTGAAAATGTCATACCATTAGCAAAAAACTGAATAAAAATGACTGTACAAATGACGAAGTATATATAATAATGTGTCTATTTCAGATAATCAAAACCCTGTCATTACTGGCACGCCTTCTGACATGACTATTAATACGGATTCTGGAAAGAGTACAGCTACAGTCACGTGGACTAGGCCTTCAGCAAGTGACAATTCCGGTGTTGTAACATTGACAGACAGTCACGTGTCTCCATTTGATTTTCCCATTGGTACAACAACGGTTAGCTACACAGCAAGAGACGACGCAGGAAGAGAGGCAACATCGTTATTTACAGTTACCGTTAGTGGTAAGATTACAATAATTATATTCAATTAGTAGTTAGAAAATCTGACTTTAATAAACAACCTCTTTAAATTGAAGTTGTTTAGATATAGAAAGGTTTAACAAATAACCGATGCATAAACTTTCATGATAAAAGCTGATATTCATTTGTTTCGGTAAGATTTCATCATGCTTAAAAAAGTAGTGCAAAACCAGGGGAGCTGAGATAGACGGAATTTTTTCAAACCATCATCATGTTTATTCACCCAAATCAGTCTAGAATCGATATGACCCCAATCAGTCTAGAACCGATATGATAATGTGATAATTGAATTGAACAAGCTCCATAATCATCGCTGCCATTTTCACGCAGATCTTCCAGTTATAAACTCGCTCTGAAACAATATGACTGTATTCTTCCTATACTTCATTCGTATTTTAAAAATCTTTTTCATTGATTATAGGATAGTTGAAAATTCATTTTTTCATCTCTCTGTATTTAAAATCAGAACTCAAATTTGACACTATATTTACTGATTTCCCCGTTTATTTCAAATTTGGACGCAATTGGACGCTAAAAGAATCATGGAGGCACATTCTGCAATTACGCTAGAATGTATTAACTCAACAGAAATAGTATGCGTACTCCATCACTGTCAATTGGTTTTTAATCTATGAACTCTAAAATGAAATTTGGTCAAATTTAAATATTTTTCTGTAATATTAGAAATTTTAGAATTTTGAAGACACAACTCTTATATCAAAATGCGTGGACGTCAAGTGTCAAATACTTGTAACAGCGGTAAAATACATCACATGAAATAAATTGATAAACATTTTTTGACTGGCTTTTGAAGAGTTACAAACAATGAGCGATGATTAAAATTATAAGGCCCTTAAGACCTCCCTGGCCCATGTATCTCTTCTAATATGATGAAAAGGAAATTCAAACAAGGAAAAACGAAGTAGCTTGTAATTGATCTACAATGTGCATACTGCGTTTTTACTTTGTTGGCCATGCAGTTATTTCGAACATGGTCATCATGATAGTAGCGCCCAAAAACATCAACACGAAAATAGATTTCATACAAAAGCTCATTTTCTGATCATTTTTTTTTATTATTTTCATCTGTAAAATTAAAGAGACACATATCGGAGTAAATTGAACAACATATCAAAAAATCAACCTCTGATATGATTTAATATTAATGCTAGAGTTGGAAACGGCTTCACATCTATACAGTACATTTAACGCCTATTTTAAACATGTTTTGTTTATATCGACTTTGTTTCCAAACACGCCCAAATTCGTAAATGTGGCAACTCAAAACTTATGAAAATTCTTATGACGAGTGGCGTAACTGAAAGCAATGTCTCGTGTAGCTCGACAATTATAGAGATATAGATCTAACTAGGTTAATGCAACACAAAAAAGATCTGGTCCCGAAATGTAAATCCCAATAAGGACATACACCACTAAATATAAGCTGTTGACTAGTACAGGGATATGCGGGAGCATTTGTTTTTTCATCTCAAAAGAAATTCCTTCAAAAATGGCGGGAACTATTTTTTTGTAAACTTTCTTTTTAATCATGTTTTGCATGAAAATGAAGTCAGACTGGTTAAAGATTACCATAATTCTGCCGTTTTTCTGAAATTTGAGAGCCGATTTTTAGTGTTTAGAGAAATTTTGTAACGAATTGGAAAAAAATAAATATTGAGCGTCTCCTTTGTTCCCGGAGACCTGGCAAAAATATCAAGGTTACTCTATATTGTTTTCACTTTGTGAGCTCATCTATATCATAATCTCAAAATAAATCCAAAAGTTGAAGCAACCAGTCGCTTTAGAGTCAAGATATCCACCATGATCTGGAAGCTGTTTGGTATAAAGGAATGTATAGCCGATCTACTCATGCTATTTGGTGATGTGAGCTCTTAAACACATGCAGAACCAGGTCAGACTTGGTTTAAGTAAAATCTGCTTTCATGAGAAAGGGACCTTTACTCATTTTTCATTTAATTAGCAGATTTTAATTATTCAAATGAAAAATTCAAAAATGATACAAAGTAAGTCATGTAGATGAAGACGAAAACATATTTTCAGATAATGAAAATATTACAGACATTTTATGACTAAAGAATCTTGATATACTAGCACTTCTGTTCATAAGCACCATTTTAACTTGTCTATTTCAGATAATCAGGAACCTGTTATTAGCAATACGCCCGCTAATAGACAGGTTAATACCGACTCTGGGAAGAGCACAGCTACAGTCACATGGACAGCGCCTACAGCAGCTGATAATTCCGGTGTTGTAACGTTGACACTCAGTCACACGTCTCCACACGATTTCGAAATTGGCGAAACAACAGTTAGTTTTACCGCACGAGACGTAGCAGGAAACCAGGCCACCACGTCCTTTAAAGTTACCGTTACTGGTAAGCTTTCAAATGTTCTCACAATAAGTCAGCCAATGTGTTTTATTTGATAATCGTACATGAATTTACGTTAAGTTTAAACACAGTATTTGACAATTTTGGTCTATATCATACATTGCATTCTAGAGTTGGGTTCGCAAAACTTTAGTCTAGGTGATGTTATTACAAACCAAGTTTTGTCTTAAAATGATCCATCCAAATCTTAATTATAAATTTTACTAGTATCATTATTTACTTGATTAACTAAATTTTACAGTAACTACATGTTTAAGAACAATACGCATATAGGCCTAAATCATAGTAAGTGTGTATATAGGCCTAAAGCAAATACAACACGTAAAAACAGAAACCAAATGACTCACCGAAAATTCAGATATACATATAAAATATATAAAATATGAGGTAAGAAAAACCTTCTGGTGAAAGTGCTCAATTCGTTAATGTAGAATATTTTCAACACATCAAGTTGGCTTACTTTGTTTTTACCTCTAATTTATTATTATGATCTAGGTAACCTCCCGTATCATATTTGATCCTTGACGGTGAGTCATTTTATTTCTGTTTTTACATGTTGTATTTGCTTTAGGCCTAAATACACACTTACTATGATTTAGGCCTATATGCGTATCGTTCCATATTTTCAACACATCAAGTTGGCTTACTTTGTTTTTACCTCTAATTTATTATTATGATCTAGGTAACCTACCGTATCATATTTGATCCTTGACGTGTTTTGTTCCTTGTCCGTTGGATATACCTCTCCCATTTTTTTTACATGTTTAAGCATATCTCTTTAAAGAAATATAATTCAAGTGTACACATTTACAGATGTTATGAGAAACATATTAGCTTTCAGATGGTATCAAAATCTCCACTTTTTTCGGAAAAGTGTAATGATCAAAAACTTATCGGGTCACCCATCGTTAAGAAAAATCAGGAAAGATAGTATTGCTCATTCAGTCTTTTAAACATTCAATGAAATATGCTGTAAAAGTATTCAAATCATTGATTTTTCTAAGAATATAACACTTTTTTGTGAACAATTAATAGTACAGAAAAAAAAAAATTCTTCATAATATGAGCAAAAGATTCCGAATAAATGAAACGGACTTCCTGATTCTGCTGATTTGTGTATGTTCATTTATTACAGATGACCAAGACCCTACAATTTCAGCTGTCTCCGATGTGATCGTAAATGTACCATTTGGGCAAGCAACTGGAACTGCGCAATGGACGGTGCCCACTGCTAGTGATAATTCAGGGCAGGTTACTTTGACGGCAAGCCTTCTTACTAGCTCAGGCACTCTCATCCAAGACAATATATAACTCCACCCAGAACACTAAATACAGGCTCATCATATGTTGTAAAATATACAGCGACTGATTCCTCCGGCAGAACTGCCATGAAGTCATTTAATATTATAATCAGAGGTAAGACATATTGGAAATTGAGAATGCAGCCAAATGCTTGATTGCTATGTAAAACAAAATGTTTAAGCCTCACCGCCATCTATGCTAACACACTGCCTTGTGCATGTATATACATTTTTTGAATGTTTGTTTGTTAGTTTCGGGTTTGGGATGGGGTGGGAGGGTGATTTGCCGAAAACGCAAAAACAAATTGTTAATGCAATGAGTATTGGATTTATTTCTATTTAAGTTGTCATTCATTTTAAATATTTCATATAACTTTCACATGCTTTTTTTGGCGCAGAACCTCTAAAAAGTGGCGTAAGGGCTCCCAAAACAAAAAGTCAAAAACAGGGTTTTTGTTATACACAATGTTCACTTATTTCAGTGTTTTTCAGATTGTATTCAAATTTATTTTTTTCGAGGGAATCTTTACGAAATTGACAATTTTTTTGGACACTTTTGATCACTGTTCCAAGGTAAACAGTTTGACACCTTAACCCGTAAAATCAGATAAAGCTGTAAATTTGTCCATTGTTTTGTAATTTGACCCCTCAAGGAACCTCAGGCAACAAGGCCAGCATATACACTTTTGATCCCCAGTTTAGGACAACAATTTTGACATTTTGAAATCGGACAAAGTTGATAATTTTACCCTTTTGACCTGTGACCCCTCAGGAAAGGTCAGACAGCAAGGTCATCATATCCATTTCAGATTGTTGGTTCAAGACAAACAATTTGACAACCAAGCCTTTGACCTTTGTCCCCTAAATAAAGGTAGGACGAAGAGGTCATCATGGACACATTTAAAATCTTTGACATTTAATTCGATCTCCCTGACCCCCTGAACTTAATTTAATTTTTCGCTCTCTAACTTTTGTGGACAATGTCAAAGCAATTCATGTCCCAAAGATACATGGCAATACCTTGTAACGTAGTTGAGTTGAAACGTTTTTTTATTGAATAACATGTTTCATGCATGTCCTTTGGCTCAATTACAATACAGGTGACACAAATGAGAGGTAGCACTGGTCTCTTTGACCAAGTTTGGTTAGAATCAGTTATTCCTGAGATATAAGAAAGTGTTGCGAGAAAGAAAGAAGAACTAGAGATTTTTGTGGTTTGAGAGCACGACCTTTTGTGATAGTTCATTAGCCAATCATCTGCATGGGTTATTTGGACTATCAAAAAGGACAGTTAGACCAAGGGCTTTTCATGGACATAATTTGGTCGCGGATTCACAAGTATCGGCTGGGACCTTTAGATGACTTTAGATGTATTCCGTTTGTAATATTGAACAATTTTAGTATTTGGCCTTAAAATGGCATATTAACTGACCTTAACCTTTGAATATTTTTGGTATTTGACCTTGATACGGTATTTTAACCTTGACTGACCTTGACTTTTAATCAAGGGCGATTCATTGCCCAGGTTTTGGCCACGTATGAGCAAGGGTTCACGAGTTATGGTAGTGACCATGGTCGATATTTTGAGCATTTTTTAATATTTGATCTTGAAATGACATTTTAAGATCAAATATTAAAAATGCTCAAAATATGATCTTGAAATGACATTTTAACCTTGACCTTAAGCCAAGGGCAATCCATTGTCCATTGGTCCATTTGGACCTCGTAGGGATAAGGGTTAATGAGTTATGGCTGTGACTTCGAATTGACTCGGGTCAACTTTCTGAACCTTTTTGGTATTTTGTTCCTTGTCATGACATATATGGCATGGTAGTCGAAACGGCTGTAAGAAATATTTATCTGACCTTGATGCCCTCATTTGACCCCAGATAATTTTGGTACCCAATAAGTTTTGTTGGGGTTGTCAAGACAATTCATATACCAAAGTTACATGGCAATACCTTTTTAACCTCGAGGAGTTGAAAGTATTTTAGTGAATTTGTCTTAAGACATGAAAGTTATGGCCGATCAAAGTGTTGAAAGAAGGAAAGAAAGAAGAAAAAGAAAGATTTTGTTCGGAAATACACCATTTGTCTCTCAAATGGAAAGAAACGCTCCAAAACAAAACCCTGCCGAAGTCAATTAGCCTTAGACTCTACACCGAATACCAGCGTTACCCCGTTTTCTGTAAGCATCTATGAACCTACAAACCAGGGGACTACTGTCACTTTTACATTGGCCCAATAAACACTCGGTTTAGGTTGGAAAATATATGTATGATTTCAAGTTGCTACAATACGTTGAAGTCAATGGTTGTGATTTTTCATGGCTGTTACTAAGAAGAATTCAAAGACTTTATTTGATAATAAGTTCTTTGGTTCATTGACAGAATTTTCAAGTGTTCTCAGTCAACTTTGGCTAGGTCCACTCTATTTCTGAAGGGTGTTGTTTTACTGTAAAAGACAATTTTTATGGGAAAGTTAAATAAGGACATCTAAATCAGGGAAAACTAAAGTTACAGTATATTCATCTATATTTAATTCACAGAAAACAATGATAGCGTCATTCCCGTAATTACCAACACTCCCTCTAATAAGGACGTTAATACCGATACTGGGGTTGGCACAGCGAGTGTTACATGGACTGAACCAACAGCGACCGATAATTCCGGTGTTGTAACCTTAACATCAAGTCACACGTCACCAAGTGATTTCCCCATTGGCACAACAACGGTTACCTTCACTGCAAGAGACGCAGTAGGAAATGAGGCCACAACATCCTTCACGGTTACAGTTAGTGGTAAGATTGTAAGATTTATTCCTGAATGTAATGCGATAATCTTGAAAACTATATACCTTATACATAAATCATGAGGCGTGTGTTGAATGTGGCATTGAGACGAAACTGATGGCACGCATACACAGGGATGCCACTTTTCAGACTTTTGTCTGAATTTCTACTTTTTTGTCAAACTTTCTCTGTACAAAAGAATAGGCAAATTTGAAAATTCAGGATTTTTCAGACTTTTTGAATAATATTGAGTGGCATCCTTGCATACAGCTGATCAGAATACGGTTGTAGACATGCCTTTGTGGCAATTTAAGATTTTAACTTATCTGAAAAAGATATCCTCGTACTGTAGGCTTTAACAGTCTGTCTGTGTGCATCCGCAGTTGATATCCATAATCTAAATAACGTGATTGTTCGGCGTCATTCATCATTCATTCATTCAGTTTATTTTTTCATAGAATTATGTACAAATGCTTGTGAGGGATACAATCCAAATCTCCAAATGTCAGAAAGTCCAGGGGTAATTACATTCTTTAATGATACCCTTATGGGACCACAACACTAAATAAACTTGCGCTCGCAATTTGGTATTTCTAAAAAATGAAAAATTGACTAACGTCGAACTCTCAACCATATTTAGGGGCAATAAGTTTTGTCAATATTTTGTTATGATTATAAATTTAGGTTTGTTTAAAGTTGCTCCGATGCCATTTTTGATCCCTAGAGTGCTTTGGGAAAATTTTAAGGCTTTCCTACAACGTGTAGGGAATTCTGGTACTACATATTTGGCTGTCAGTGATATTGGGCGTCAATACTTTCAACGTCCCGTATCTCGAAAAAATTGTCTTCATAGTGTACTTTGTCATCATTTTGTGTTAAAAGAGTTAAAACAAACTTAAGAAAAGGCACTGTTGAAGAACCCAGTTGCTTTATTCTTGAGTTTTTGGGTGTTTTTAGGAAGCCATTTTGTACAGTAAGTCAATGGGAAGCTAATTTATGGTGTGTCAGTGTCGCCATATAAGACAAAAACAAGTTATATTACTATAGTATAATCTATGCAAAAAATATTCAATTTGATATATAACAGTTGACGCTTTAAGTGACTGTGGAAGTGTTTTATTGATATGAGGCGTTTTATTTTTAACCAAGGACCTTAAATTTTAATAGTAGATTGATCTGAAAAGATATGATGTCTATATTCATTGGACTTTTGTTGATTAAGTACAGTCTAATAGACTCTGATAAACAGAGAACTTACAGACAAGAGTCCTCCAATCATTCTTTGAAGCTCTTTCTCAGCTGAAGGACCAAGAGGTGTATGAAACTTTGCAGGTTTTATTTTACACATGATATTGGTCAACAAAACGCAATGACCTTTCTAAACATGCTAAAGGCCCAATTAAAGTCTTTTTAGGTTTAGAGAAAAATAATAGAAAGACAATGTCACATTTAAAACTGAATTCAGACTCGACGCAAACGCAAACGCACGACGCACCGAGCATGTGCAGTAAACGATTTGAGGAGTTCCGTTCCGATCAATCGATATCAAAACGCAACACCGAATGCGTCACCGCAAACCGAGTTGAGGAAAGCTCAACTTTCCATTGCGTTTTCATGTTGTCGGCTGCCGCAGTCCGTTTGCGTTTTGAGTGTGAATTCATTTGCGGTGCCGTTTGCGGTGAAAATTATCGGAAACGCAACGCATTGCGTTTTTAGTATGAATTCAGCTTAATACTTATGAGATTAAAATGTTCGCTAGTTTGAAAGAAATTATTTTACACCACCCCCTTAAAATAGGCATATCTTTGGAACGCCTTTAATTATCCCAATTCTTTTAACATTCTGAACATAAATCCATGATCTACTTAGAAACAAGGGTTATTTGTTTAGTATTTTTCATTTTCTTTAAATATGGCGCTATTTAAACTATTGCATTTTTATCGATTCACTTGGTATAATTTATGCAAAAAGTGACCCATTTTGATATATCACAGTTAACGCTTTAACTGACTGTGGAAGTGTTTTATTGATATGAGGCTTATATTTTGTGATCAATATATTTATAACAGGACCTTAAGTTTTAATAATAGATTGATCTGAAAAGGCATTTTCCAGTTACAGTAAAAATCATCTAAATTTCTAGTGTTTTATTCATCATTATTTTTTGAAAAGCATTGGAAGAGTACCTATACATGAAAACACCTACTTCAAGTAAATAAGTTTCTGATAGCCGAGGAAATTGCATCATAGCTTATTACATGTACTAACGTACTATTATCATTATCAAACTGTAAAGAGTAAAACCACTTTTGTTAATTAAGTGGTATATTTTGTCTATTGGTATTGTACAATGGCTCAGATTTGGTTAATCGCGTATTTTTCCTTGTCACACTGTGTTGTTTAAAATGCTTTGATCGCAATGTGATATTTACAAAGGCTAAATGACAGATTGAATATCATTTTCTCTTTGCTTATTTGTATTATTATGTTTATGTCATATTTATTGCAACTGTATATTAGATTTGATTTCTTTTTATCAATCCACATTCACCACGGCCCTATTTTTTTGTAAACCTGGGGGCGTTGAAGGACCATTTTGTGTTTTGCTTCCAAACATTCTCTTGGCGCAATCAAGCGTGACCATGACATTTAATCACCTACTTGTCACTCTATTACATATACACATTCTATATGACCTTTCAATTTGAGCGGTGAAGTGACCTTGACCCAGGTGTTGTCAAATCAAATTTGACCTAAAAATCACGTTTTTGAACCGTTTGTGTTTTTGCCCCCTACCCGCACGTGAGAGAGTTGATCCCAATCGGAGCTTAAATTTCACAATTAACTTGATTACCTATCAGATCTGACCAAAAGTAACATAATTTTCTTGATAATTCCCTCATTAAGCGACCTTAACATGAAAAAGGGGTACAGCATATTTTATTCCAACATTATGAGCAACAACCGTGTATTACACCTATGTTTAATTAATATGTTAATTTCAGATAAAGAAAACCCCGCCATTATTGACATACCTTCTGAAAAATGAGATATGAATGTCGAATAAAAAGCAAAATGTGTCTTTTTGAAAGTTCTTCCCATTTCTGCGAAAAAGTCAATTTTGATATCCGATGGACTTTTACCCATTTTAACCTGCTCCGATGGAGCAGGTTTTGCCGTTTTTAATATTGGGACACCAGATACGCACTTTGTCTTCTGCGTTATGTTATTTTTGCTCAATTTACCATGGAGAGCTGTGCCTGTTTCGGTGTCTTTGTATTATATTGTCATTCTTAATATGTTTTTTGATGTACTATTTTATATTTTGTTTTGCTTTGTACAGCCTGAAAACATGTTGTAGGGCGCTCTACCAAGTATTTTATATTATTATTATTATTTTTCTATTTAACTATTTATTTATATTAATGGTAATTTGTTCATTTCAGATAACGAGGATCCTACCATTATCAACGTACCCTCGGATATGACAGTTAATACCGATTCTGGGAAGAGCACAGCTGCAACCACGTGGACTGAACCTACAGCAAATGATAATTCAGGTGTTGTAACGTTAACCCCAAGTCACACGTCTCCACAAGATTTTTCCGTTGGTACAAATACAGTTAGTTTCACCGCGAGGGACGCAGCGGGAAATCAGGAAACCTCATCTTTCACAGTTACTGTTAATGGTTCGTATCAAATTATTATCTAAATTTGGTCATGGAGAATATTTCCTATGCTGTCATGTGTCGTTTTCACCTTCCAGAGATGCTAAGCATTTCATGATTGAGACATTGTAAATGCTTTTATATGGCTAGATGGATTAGGTACAGCTACAGGGATTGGATCGCCAAATTGTCAAATGTGATCATTAGTGTGGGGATTATATTTTATTCAACTATCGTAAAGACAGAAACTTTCAGTATGTGAATGTAGTTATGAAGGAAAGAAGATTTTATTTTTTGAATAATTTAAATACTAATAACGCATTCATTTCAGACAATGAGAAACCCGTCATTACCGGCACGCCCTCTGGTGTGACAATTAATACTGATTCCAGGAAGAGCACAGCCAGATTCACATGGAATGAACCTACAGCAAGTGATAATGTCGGTGTTATATCGTTAACACCAAGTCTCACGTCTCCTCATGATTTCCTTATTGGTCAAACAGAGGTGAGCTTTACTGCAAGAGATGCAGCAGGAAACCAGGCTACTTCATCCTTCACAGTTACCGTTAATGGTAAGTTTTCAGATAGTATTAGAATAAGCCACTTTATCAGACAAAAATCATTCTCATTGATTTCAACCACAGAATATGCCGGTGTGATAGTAATGCAAGTCCACTGAACTCAAGTTCCTAAGACTCTAAGTCCTAGTTTTCTTAGTCCGGGAGATAACAAAAGCTGGGGATAATATATAGTCCTTTGGACTTTAGTTCCGAGGTATTAAAGTCCGGCATCCAGTTATGCAAGTTCGAGTATGGAATTTGATGTCTTGGGAATCATTGCCCATGGACAATCATTCCTTAAAATTAATGTCTCGTAGATATCGAACCCTCAGGTTTCTAAGTCCGGGGATAAATACACTCGGAGTTAAGCGTCCGATGGATGTCCATCACTGAGATTCATTGTCCAATGGACTGACATTTCCGTAGTTAGTGGTCCGTTAGACATTTAAATCGTGGAGTAATTATCTAAGGAGAAATGCTCATAAAATTCTAAGTATATTTTACACCCATTTTAAGTTGATCTGCCCTAAGAAAAAAATGCATTATAAACACAAAAAATAAATTAGACACATATTTTACTAAATAATAAAAAGAATCATAACTCATAGAATTGTTACAGTGGATTCGAACCTAGGTCACTAGATTGCTTTCCACTGCACCATCGGAGCAGCTGCAAGTCGTCGTCGATTTGAGCTTATTTATCATGCTCTTTGTCATTGACAAACATACCGTAAACGGACATTTAATCCAGGTGGACACTTATGACTGTGACTGCTGTGACAGTAGCAAAGGTCCGCTAGGATTTTTAGTCCGTGAACTACACTATTTAGAAGTAACATCAATGCTAGGTACATATGTCCGGGTTAAAACTATTATTTCTAGGAACAGGACTATAATCTCAGGGGGACCTTTAGCACTTTCACACCGGATATATTAAACGAATATGCAGTTTGGGTCGACATCATACGTCTTATTAGAGGAAACTTGAAAGAAAGTACAAGATCGCATGATAGGACATAGATCAGACATCAAACATGTCAAATGCAAAATTGACTCCATTTACCCTGTCGCTGCTCACTTCAATCAACATGGATATATACACTTGATCACTTCAAAATCATTGGCATTGCTCACGCAGGCTCAAAAGAGAAAAGTTCCTCACAGCACCAATTACGTACTTTCACGCTCATGGGCCTCAACATCTCGTTTATACTGTTTCTATACTATTTTACAAAATTACGCCGACCCGTCGAAGACACATTGCACAGTGCAGTGTCGAAAGCTTGAATCCCAAAAGGAGATCCAACCAGCAGTGAACAAAATATTAAACGAAGAACTGTTTTTTGGACATTATTTTATTATAAAGTCGATGTGTAATAACAATTACTTTTTATATAGTGTGCACGTTTATTATTAATAAAAACACGTAAACATCGTAAAACGTCTTTTGGGCTTGTAACATTAGGGAAGAGGGAATGGGTAGAAGTCAATATAAATAATGAATTATTTGTTTAATTACTTTTCATGCCTAGCTAAAAACTTATTCGACCCTGCTGGTTTTGTTTTTGCTTTTTACAGAGTTTGTGATCAACTTTTCTCGGTTATATTATACGAAATAACAGTTACTAGGATTATCAGATCTTTTTGATATTCTAGAGTTTTACTATTTTTCATATTGAAGGCAGTTAGTAAAACAATGACAACATCAATTAGCAAGACAACCTCGCAGCAATCTCGAGATATACCAGAATTCGATCACACTAGCCTTAAAGCTATGTCAATAGTGAAATTGCAATTACAAAAAAGTTTCAATTCATTGTACGCTTCTCAGAAAAATCTCAGAACAATAAAATCAACTTTTTAGAGCCCCCTCGGTAATCGCTCATCAGGCTGAAAGTAATGTTTTCATTTTCATACGGATGTTAAATTCTTTAATGTAAACACTTATCACTTAATTTCAAAGGTTACCTTTAAATAAAAATGTATCGTTAATTCGTTATTTAAAATAAAGTTGTATTTTTGTCTTACCGAAAGAGGTTCTACGGACCTAAATCATGCTGAAAGCTCTAAAGAATGACTTCAAGAAGCTTGAAAAAGGGTCTCGACCGTCAAGGTATCCTACTCATGTAAATGAGTGCTCTCAGGGTAATTCAGGAAAGTAGTACAAAAAATGTTTCGAAGACTGAAAATACCCCCACTACTATGAATATCAAGTGTTAAAGATCATTATCATAAGCATCCCGGGTAAGAATTTACAACGGAGAAAATATTTGGTATATATCCATTTCAGATAACGAAGACCCCATTATCACCGACACGCCTACTGCCATGGCTGCCAATACAGATTCTGGTAAAAGCACGGCTGAAGTCACGTGGAATGTACCTACTGCAACTGATAATTCCGGTGTTGTAACGTTGACATCAAGTCACACGTCTCCACATGATTTTCTAATTGGTCAAACAACGGTTAGTTTCACCGCAAGGGACGCAGCGGGAAATCAGGTCACCACGTCTTTCACGGTCACCGTTACTGGTAAGTTTTGAGTACATTCTGTCCAAATTTGGTGGTTATAGCATGTATCGTTTAGTACGTTTCGGCCAAAAACGTTTTGGCCAAATACATTTTGGCCAATATTATTTTGCCCAAAAACACTTTGTCCAAATATATTTCGCCCAAAGTTATTTGGGCCAATCGTTATTTTGTCCCACCACTATTTTGGCCAAATATATTTTGTCCAAAGTTTTTTGGGCCAATTGTTATTTTGTCCTATCACTATTTTGGCCAAATATATTTTGTCCAAAGTTAATTGGGCCTATCGTTATTTTGTCCTATCAGTATTTTGTCCAAATATATTTCGTCCAAAGTTATTTGGGCCAATTGTTATTTTGTCCTTACACTATTTTGGCCAAATATATTTTGTCCAAAGTTATTTTGTCCACCACTATTTTGTCCAAAGTTATTTGGGCCAATCATTATTTTCCTACCAGTACTTTGTCCAAGTTATTTGGACCAATTGTTATTTTGTCCTACCAGTATTTTGTCCAAGGTAAGTTATGATGGATACTAGTTGAATAAATAAATAAAAACATGGTCTTAAT